>BPMX01000018.1:22830-102492 GCA_019972555.1 Ustilago shanxiensis | reverse complement strand
ATTGCTTACCAGGCTTCTTGATCTTCCCTTCGATGTTCTTGACGTAGAGAGTGGGAGAGGGAGCTGCAGTTGAGGAGCTCCCTTCTCCATTTGTTTTGGATGCTGTTGAGGGCATGGTTGGTAGTTCCGTGAACTACTGGATCTTTGTTTGGGTTTCTATCCGTTCGGTGTGGAAGTATTGCCTTCGGTTTCGGTATTTGCTGGCCCGATTGGAGTGGACGTGTTGTTCCAGCTGTTTAGATACGAGAAGCTAGGACAGCAATGATTCTTCTTAGGGGCTGAGTAAAGGTGAGGATGGATGCAGACGGTGTGGAGAGATGTCAAATGGTTCGAGAAGGGGTTTGGAGAGCAACATTCTCGACAGCCTCGAAATTCCGGATAACGGAACAAGCGCTCAGATTGTGGAATTGGGTGGCCTAACACCGTGTGACCAGCAAAATCCGCATCAAGTATCCGAAGTTGCCTTCACCATGTCGCATAAGACAAAAGCTGATCACCATGCCTTCTTTGACGATCAAACTCCTTGCCTTGAGCTCTAGGGACTATCAGCACACAACTAAGAAAAGCCATATGTGGAAAACAGATTTCACTTCTCTCCAGCAATACGTGAGATAGATACATGACCCCAGCAACGAAACCGTCTCAGTTATCAGCTACGAGCCTGATGTCGTACTTGACTTCGGTATCAACTTTCTTGCTCTTGGCCTCTTCGCTGCTTGGGTGGGCAAAGTCGACCGTGAGTGCGCTCTTGTCGGCGAACACAGCGTCTGCACCGATGTATTCGCACTTGCTATCAAAGATCTGCGTCACCAGCTGCTTGTACCCCTTGGCCTCGATCAAGATATGGATATGAGCTGGTCGCATAGGACTCCTATCCAACAACTTCAGGATATCACCCGCACCACCGTCGTATGGAATAGGATAGGCTGTGGGTCGCAAGCAGCGGAGAGAATACTTGCCCTCAGAGTCGGTGGTGAACTTGCCGCGGTAGTTGAAATCGGGTTGTGCTGGGTCTTGTTGTTCGTAGAGACCGTTCGGACCGGTATGCCAGATATCGATTTTGGCACCGACGACAGGCTTGCCAGTAGCAGCATCGGTGACAGTGCCATGCATTAAGCACGTTTCACCTGTCTTGCCCTCCGAAGATTTGATGCTGTGGTCGAGAACAATGTCGGATCCGTTCGAGTATTCGGGTGCTCCAGTTCGGTAGAATGGTCCTAAGATCGCAGACTGGGTAGCTTCAACCCCACCATTCGCCTTGGCAGCAGAGGAAGAGGAAGCAGAAGCTTGCTCATACGCGATAGAGTCGACAAGAGATTCGAGACCGAGAACGTCAGAAATGAGGATGAGCTCGTTTCGACGATCGTCCGACATTTTGCCGGATCGAATCAAGAGATCGCAAGCTGCAAGCCATTCATCGTTAGTGAGCGAAACTTCACGGGCGAAGGCGTGGAGATGCTTCATGAGCGAATCGAGAACAAACTTGGCTCGAGGGTGGGCATTGGGTCCGGAGACTTCTTGGCAGGATTTCGTATAGGGGTCCAGAGTAGCAGCGGAGTTGCCATTGGTGGCTGTCATGTTGGGCAAATGTTTGTGGGTGGGTAGGGTGCTGTTCCGGGGTTGCCTTTGGCGAGGATCGAGGGAGGCGGGAATCCTTCAAAGTGTAAGGGGGGCCGGAACTGGGAGCTGAGGGAAGGAACGAGGTTGTATAAGGATATCTATATGTACTTCAAGCAGACTCAAGTGAAGACAGCGTGGGGAAAGCAGATGTCGCTGACAATGTTGCACTTGGTCATGGGAACCCACGTCTGTTCAACAGGTTCAGGCAGGTGTGTGTGTGGGAGTACAGCCCACGACGTTGTTGGCATTTCAGGGTCTCTCTCCTCCCAGCTTCAGGGTCACCGTAACGAGGCGTGGTCTGTGTCCTGCTGTCCAGAATGCGGGGAACAAAGACCCAAAATTAAGGCTAAAATCCGAGGAGACCGAGGACTCTGTCCGTCCATCTTACAACTTGCTCACCCTCTCTCTTTTCCCTTGCTTTGCGGTTTCTGTGCTAGTTGCAGCAGTGCTAAGACAAGCCCGCTGATTCGTGCAATCAACGCCAGAAACGCCTATGCGCTCTTCTTGTCAGCTGGATTGAACGGATCAGATCCGAGCATCGTCCCCACCACAAATACACACGGTATCGTACAACCATGACTGGATGTCCCCGAACAATCTTTGTGTACACAACAACTAGATGCCATTGTATCGGCATTGCTCGACATGAGGAAAGATGGCTGGCCCGGCTTTGCAAACTCTGTGAGGACGTGGTTGACGTGCGAATTTGTTTGCTTCCACGCCATGCAGAAGCTTGAGCTTGTTATAAATCGAGGGTCGGTCTCGGTGGGACCGATATCCCGAATGAGGAGTTCAACCGACTCCCGGCTTGCACAAGAATGAGTTAACTTTGAGAGATGATCGATGCTTCTGGATTTGGCTGACTAGAACCTGCGGCCTCAGGATCGAGGTCATGATCGGGAAAACCGTTTGGAATTATCGGTGACACGAACGGGGTCGGGCGTCGGCTATACTCCAGTTGCCGAAACCAACGGCGGACCTACATTTCGCTAGGCATCACACCCGATTCTTGTGTCCCCATTCTTCTCACTCAGCAAGAGGTTGGGCTTCCCCGCACTGTAAGCATACGCCACTCTCTCGCGCTACCACCATTGCTATTCGATTCCTCAAGCTGTCTGTAAGCTTTGACTGGAAATCATGCCAGTGTGTGCGCTCCATCTCGTGCAATTGCACGCAGCATCACCCAAGGATATCGATGCTTTCCTGCACAAGCTCTTCAACGCTTCCAACACTGGTTTCAGCATAGTTACGGTCAGCAAAGTGCAATCTCCCATCATCAGACCTACGCTTGTCGATCACAAGATCCTCAATGACACTCCTTGGACCCTGCTTCTCGTCATCACTGGCGCCCAATCACACATCATCCCCACCAACCTATCTTCCTCCATCGCAACCCACTACTCGGTCATCTCCGGCATCCCATCCAAAATCATCAGCAACTACACTTCCATCTCTGAAAACCTCCGCAGCGAAGCATCTACAACGCCATTGCTCGAAATCAAACTCGATAGCAGCGGCGACGTAATCCCACCTTCCAAACCCTCCTCTTCTCTCACGCCGACCCGGGAAGACGGACAAGATCTGAGCCTCTCCCCTGCTTTACTGGGCTTGGCCAGGCGGCTGAATCATGAGGTAGACCACCATGGGCCGGTCTCGATGCTGAATTTGCTCCACTTTCATACAGATGCTGGTGCGGTAGAGTCGTATCACGAGTACGGGAGGCGATTTGCTAATGTTGCCGGAAAGCGTGGTGGGAATGCCAAGTTGGTGGGAGTGGTGATCAGTTCACTAAAAGACGGACAGAGCGATTCGAGGGTTAAGGTAGATAGGAAGAAGGAAGAATGGTGGAATGAATGCACGCTGGTTCACTATCCTAGTATCAACCACTTTATTGATATGTCGGTGGACGAGGAGTATCAATTCATCAACAAGGAGTACAGGTTGAAGGCGATTAAGGATACTGCATTAGTTTGTACGACCGAGATCGATTTGAAGCCGTACCGTGGGTCACAGTCGAAGCTGTAGCACAATCATTTGGATAGAATGGAAGAATGCATGCAATTGGACTCGCCAAACGGTGAAAGATGGAACGCATCTAAGTTGATGTGTCAATTTCTGTGACATGCTGTTGTAGTAGTTGTTGCTGCTGCTGCTGCTGCTGCTTTTGGATTCTTCTTCGCGCCAAGCCTTTGAGTACCCATGAGATGTTCTCATAGCAGACGAAGAAGCAGCATGTTCCTGGCAAGATCCTGACCAAATTTGGCACCAAACCCTTATAGAAAGCCCGCAATCCTTCCTGTGTATACGTCAACCGGATACAAGTGCTAATGTTGGGATAGATATGCGACGTTGCATGGTTCTGAATCCTCGACCTGACCACCTGATACGGATAAGTCAACAAAATAGCCGCTACCTTGGAAACACCTGACATGAGGACGTACTCTGCATTCGAAAGTTTGATCATTGATGTATCCACTGCTCCTGCGTTTCCTGTTGAAGAAGGCGACCGGGTGAGCTTGCGAGCGGCAACATTGGTGCGCCACTTCTTGAGCTCTTCATAGGCCATAAATTGAATAGCACCGTTAGAGACACCGAACAGAGCGAGACCTGCACCCTTGTACAGACCACGAACACCTTCGTTGCGGTAGATGGAGACGAGACCGTGCCAGAGTCCGCGATAAACTTCTGGCGGGGCTCTTGCTTTTCCTCCTACTGTCGCTGTGGATGCGGAGGCTAGAGAGCGAGGAGTGGTGAACATCCGTGTCTTGACGACCCAAATCGGGTTCGTCATCAACGCTGTGATCGCACCACTTTCTGAAGCTGCGAGAAGATGCTGTCCAGCAGAGAGCTTCTTCGGTGCTCCCGTCTCTGGATCCTGATTGCTATCGCTTGCAGACATACGCTCTTTGATCATGGTGTACCACAAAAAGTACAGTCCCCAGGATGCGGAGTTTCCGGCAACATTTGGACTGAGACCGCGGTAGAGTCCCTTCCAGCCGTCAGCTTTGACAATGTCGTTAAGGGCGCCGATCATATCATTTCCTATTCTGCCTCCAGTTGCGTAGTACTTCCACCCGTGTCGAACGGCAACATTTCGAGAAGCTCCGGCGGAGGAAGCAGCGTCGACTGCTCGAGCCTTGCCCTTGATGTCGTTATTGGAGGCAAGAGCGGCGGCACGTTCGCGGAAACTGAGCGGACGTGGTTTGGAGGTATCGACTTGATACTTTGTCTTTATGAGGTCGAGAGGGTTCATGCAGATAGTGGCTACCGCGCCTGCTGCGATGCCTCCAAAAGCGTGGTCGAGTGCTGGTGTAGGGAAGAAGGATGGAGTGGTGGGTGGAACAGCGGAGGTGGATGCCACTGCTTGCGATGCTCCTTCACCGTTACCTGTGCCATTCGCCACATTGGTGCTGCCTAACCTGGCTCGAGTGGCGTCGGCATCCAAAAATGAAGACCGCGAAGGGCCTGCCTCGGCATTCGTCGCATTCGACATGGTTGATTAAGATTCCGCGTACGAGCTATGACAAGCTGCAGAAGGAGGAAGGGGGAGGAAGGGGTCGATAGTGTCCTTATCGGGACGAGTGCATGTCGTTGAGTGCTCTATAATCCGACGCGAAGAAGGCAAGATGAATTGCGAGACTACTTGTGACTGCGATCGTGGCCGTAGTAGTTATGTTCGAGGTTGATGTTATGGCGTGAAGGTATGTGGCAAGGATCGTCGAGAGATGAAGGTTCAGAAGGCCCTGAGGCAAACCTCCATGTGGAGACGTTCTGTGTGATGTGACTGTAGCTGAGAATCCCAGAGTACAACAGCTGTGGAAATAATCTCGAAATCTTCCGAAGAAAACTTAAAATCCTTTTCGGCTTTGCCGAGCAACAGCAAAGGGTTCCGTTATTTCCAGCCGTTGTCACTGTCATCAGTGTGAGAGTCTAACAGCTAGACAAAAAATAGCCGGATCTGGACTCAGCTCCTGACGAAGAAACCCACACACAAAAAGAAAGGCACGCACCATCATCAGAAAAAGAGTAGCGATCGACGCTTTGCAGTCAGCTGGGAGAACATGCTCCCATCGACCTTGCTTTTGGTTCACCGCACATGTCTTCTTGTTTACAGCTCTGAGAAGGCGCAACATCCTGCACACGACATCGCCGGACACCATCATATCAGCTGCACGCACAATCATCGCATCTCCAGCATCTTTAGTGTTCTAGCAGGCGGGACGTAGCCTGCCATCTAAAACCTTTCATCAGCACAACGCTTGATCGCTAGCTATAACACAACCATGCCATCCACAACTCTCGTGCAGAAGCTCGCTCCACGAGCAGGTGAAACAGAATCATCTTCACTTCTCCCGCTCTGGATCATCCTCGGCGTCGGCGTGGCTCTAGCCATCGGTTGGTTCGCACTCTCTTCATGTCTAGGCGATAACGCCCGCGAAGCGTTAGGCGAACGCATTCGAGGCATCTTCTCACGAGGCGGTCGCAGCGGTGGCTCCAACTCATACAGTGGAGGTGCTGGTGGTAGTCGCAGCGCATACGGCAGGATGCGAGACGACGAGAATGAAGCCTTCGATGTCAATGCCGCTGAACACGACCTTTACGACGATATCGACTTGCCCAACCAGCCATATGATCAACACTCGGCATATCCTCCAACAAGTGGAGCAGCAGGCGTGTCCAAGTACGATGACGAGGACGACATCTATGGTCGTCGTCCATAATTGGCCTCTTGACTCGCATCATGAATCAGGACCAAATCGGCTGTCCCACAGCATGTCGGCGGGCTTATCTAGATTGAATTTCCATTCTCAGTCCTGCTCGGCTACGCATCAATCTCAAGCTGTCTTCCATGCAACGCCCGGCTTCGTTCTTGAGGAATGGGCGATGACAGAGCTCTTCGAGAGGCTGAGAGCGGATAGCAAAGCATTGATGATGCCAATCTCAGTCACACCTCCACCTCACCTCGTTTTTTTCAGCCGAGCGTCGCCTTCGCAACTTTCCACGCTGACTCAACATGGAAACCCGAAAAAAAATGGCACAGCACACCGCGACCTAGCCTTTCTTTCGCTGGACACTTCACCGAACGCACTGGTTCTTCCAGTCACAATGCATCATTACGGCTCACGTAGATCGGTCATAGGCAGAGCAATGATTCATCTGAATGACTTTTTGTGTAGGGTCTGCTAGCCTGCCGTTGCCTCTCAATCGTTTGGTCGCTGACTGGCTATATATATTGGACGCACCAGGAGTTCATTCGATGGACTCATCGATATCACAGTACTTCGATCAATAGCGCAATCACCACATCATCTCTTCGATTGCAATCATGTCCTTCACATCAGCGCCTGCCGATCACACAGCGGCCGAGTATCTTTCTCCGGCCAAAATGTTTGACCTCACTGGCAAGGTTGCCTTGGTCACTGGAGGAGGAACAGGTATTGGGCTCATGCAGGCACGAGGCTTGCGAGCAGCAGGTGCCAAGGTCTACATTGTAGGAAGGAGGGGCGAAGTGTTGGAGCAGACAGCTAAGGTACATGGCTCGGATGATCGACCATTGATCCCGCTCAGCGCCGATGTCTCATCCAAGGAAGGTTGCATCCAGCTTGCCGAAGAGTTCAGCAAGCACGAGCAGAAGCTTGACATTCTCATCTCGAACGCAGGTCAAGTTGGACCAAAGAACGAAGGATCGACCACCATCGACGTTTCGGGCAAGTCGCATCCTGAACATCGTCAAGATCGAGTCTCGGCTGAGGACTTTGCCAAAAAGGGTCTTGAAGACAACTCGCCAGATGACTGGGACAAGCTTTTCCGTCTCAATGTATATGCGACTTACTTTCTGAGCCTCGCCTTCCTTCCTCTACTTCAAAAGGGTACCGAGGCCACCAAGGGCTGGTCTTCAACCATCATCACCACCGGCAGCATCTCCGGGTTCGTGAAGCAGTCGCAAAAGCACATTTCGTACAACGCCTCCAAGGCTGCTGTTCACCATGTCACGGAAATGCTCGCATTCGAAGTCGGTGCTACCACCACAGCTAAGATCCGCATCAATGCTGTAGCACCAGGCACTTTTGCTTCGCAGATGACGGCGAGTGACAAGAATGACGAAACGAACATGTCGAGTTTGGAGGGTAAGATGGACAAGCTTTCGTTGCCTGCAGGCCGACCCGGAAGGGAGGAGGATATGGTACAAACGACGCAATGGTTGGCCAGTTGTCAGTATCTGAATGGCCAGATCATTTGCGTTGATGGTGGCTATACTCTCACCGAGCCTTGAGGTTAACGATCGAGTATCGCAAGCACATGTCACCGAAACACATCATCAATAACCGGTCAACTTATCTCATCTTGGAAGCTGTGCGTGTGATTGTCGCTGTGATGCTGCTTGCGGTCGTATCCAGTCGAGACTTTGTGACGTGTTCTTGAGCTACGCGGCTCCTTGGGCAAGCAACGAAATGACGCTTGATTGATGCACACCGCGACTTGACGGATGCTACTAGTGCACTGTACCACGTCCCAACCGCATTTCTACGTGACGCGCAATGTGACAGTTCGGAAGGCTCCTCCTCATAGTCACCGCACGGACCTGCTGAGTCGGCTTCGACGACGACAAAAAGGAAGCGCATACGACAGGCGTGACAGGAGCAACAGCTGCAGTAGGTGAGAGATCTGATCAAAGGTCCAAACTGCTTCGCGCGCCTTTTTGTCAGCAGCGCCAACCTTGACTGGTTCGATGGCTATCTTTCGACAAACTCAGCACAAGATACTCTGTGTCACACTCCTCTCTACAGTACACAGGCACGCTTCTACTTCAGTCGGCTGGGATGGACTGTATGCGCACCCTCGTTTGTCAGCGGCACAACCGCGAGAGAGAATGCTGCCAATCCTTGAGCTTATATTCTCTCTCGCTTTGGTTCATTCTGCTCAATCACGAGTCACACATGCATACAGTACAATACAGTACTGTACATTGCAGCAGCATAATGGGTCCAAGCGTCGGATGGGGCCGAAAAAAAGACGGGCACAAGAGCCTTGTGATTCATTGTATGCGTGTCGAAATGAAGGAATCGCGAGGCTGCTGATACGCCACTCATCAGCCAACACAGCCAACACAGCCATCCGACACATCCAGAGAGTCACTTTCAATAAAGATGCGCAGCAACGAGACTTTCCGGAAAGGCCTTTCTCCCCTTCTTCCTCACCGGACTCGCTCCGATACGATGCGGATCGAGTCTCAAAGCATTCAGGCATGATTCTCTCTCTGTTCATGCTGCGGCATTGCAAGAGGCTCAAAGACTCAAAAAGGCTCAGTCTCATAAAAGGCCGCCGCTCCGAACAACCGATCCCTCATTCAACCCTTTTGCCAACCCTTTTGCGGCGCTCTCCCCTTTGATTTCACCCACCTCTCTTTCTTCGAATTGAGCATTCTCACTTGTGCTCTTTTTGTCACCACTACCTCGAGGGCTCTGCAGGATTGGCGCAACAGGTTCGAATGCGCTGTAAGCGGTCGAATCGACTTCATTTCACTCTCCGCGGTCAAGTTTTTCAAGTCCTAGCCACAGACAGGATGTGAACAAAGTTTGACTCGTCAACACGACCTCGAAACGAAACGCATTCAAACGTTGACTGGTCAACTTTTCATTCTTCCTTCCTCTGGCTTCGAAGTACGAGTTGTTCTTCATCGGTCGTTGCTAATCAGGTCGAGTCAGCTGGAATTCCGAGTTGCATGCAAGTCTGCCAGTCAGATGAGTCGGATAGCAGAAGCCCATGCTCACCACCGCAGATCCGACACACCTGCTTCTCCAAACTCTCTACCAACCACGCCTGTTGCTGAGCTCCTGTAACATCATTGAGCCTCGCCAACAAATTCATCGCCCTGGACCAACAGATTTTCGAGCTTCAGCGCTCGCCGAGATAGTCGGTCTAGCTGGCGTCGATAGTTCAATATCTTGAAGCGGTGGGACACATCGCTTCCCTGATTGACCGGCTTCAGCCACCTCCAATCCCAACCACAGTGCCTGTTCGTTGGCACGGAGACATGGTTTTCGTGCCCGGCAGCTTCACACATCACATCACCAGCACGATCCTCCGAAAACTAGGTCCTCGTCTCATCATCACCTCATCCATTGCAACAGCGTCAGTGATAGCGTAGTCTACCAAGTCGTTACAGTTGACTTTTTCATCCCTTTTCAATACCTCTCCCTCTCTGCCCTAATTCACAATGGAGTCTGTCGCTACGCATCCTTCTGGCATGCCGGAGCCACCAGCGCACGCTCCGGTTCATTTCGCAGCGAGCTCAAGAGCAGGTCCCGTCCCCGACGAGTGTGTCGCAGCCGCTTCTGCCGAACATCCTTCCAAGCCGCCCATTCTGCAGGAAGGTGGCGAAGAGGAGGATCCTCAGGCCGTTAGGCAGCAAAAGGGTGTGGCGTCCACGGGCGAAGACTCAGAGTCAGCATCGACGTCCGTACCTGGACTTGACGACATTCCTGAGCTCGCATCCATGAAGGCTGCACCTGGAGTCCGTCAGGCGCTAGGGTCACCAGCTGAGCAAGCCGAGCATCGAGCTGAGCTAGGAAGTTCCCCTCATTCTGTTCAGCCGGAAATCAGCGCGAAAAGCATCTCGCCAGAGACATCAACGGAATCGAGAAGTGCAGAAGAAGTCCAACCTGAGCTTGGCTTGTCGCCACACGTTGGTGAGCATGTCATTGCTAATCACATGGTTGGTCCTGCCTCCCCCGCATCTTCGTCTGCCGACGCACCAGGTTCCGAATACGACGACTTTGACGAACCCGACTTGCTTTCCGTGTCGACAGCAGGCGTAGAGCCTCAGAAAGAGCGCTCATTCACGCCATCTCCAGAGACTCAGCGGGTTGCCGAGGCATCTGACATACTGCCGAACCCACCTGAGTCGAAAGAGCCTGCAGAGAATCTCCTTTCCCTGCAGCCGACGTTGACCGCCACTGACGTTTTTGCTCACCAGATCGATAACAACAAGGGAATTGAAGTGCCGGAGCAATTTGCAGCCCGGTCTGATCAGCAAGAGTCGACAGGAGTCAAGATTGGCAACAAGGAGACTAGCGGTTCGGCATCGCAGGGACCTGAACCGCCTGCAGCAGGAAGCGACGAGGTTTTGTCAAACGCGGCTGTGAGCGAAGAAAAGGCCGAGGCTGCCAAGCCTGAGTCAGAGCACAGAGAAGAGCAAGAAGTGGCACAGCTTCAGTCATCTGCGGAGGAGGTTGAGCAGGAGGATGTCGAGCCTGAAGAGCGAGAGATAAGTATGGAAGACTTGCAACATCCGGTCACTCATCCCGCAGATGATACTCTGGATGAGTCGCAAGCGACTGCAGAGAATTCTGTACAGCTTTCGGCCTCTACTGTGACTATAGCGAGGGACCGAAATGCGGAAGAGACCGTTCAGCGAAATGATGCCGGTCAGGGCACCGAAAGCGAAGGCTTGAGTCTCAAGACATCGGCACTCTTGGGCGACATCGGAGGACAGTCAGCACCAGCACAGCGCGAAGATATCGTGGAGACACAACCAGCTCAGGCAGAGATCAGCGCGGACCCTGCTGAGCTACAGACGGAGCCGGTATCTTTAGTGGAAGAGTCGTTCGCTCCTACGGCAAGTCTAAATGATTTGATCCGTCCTGCAGAAGATCAGACAAGCACGTCATCAAAGCGACAGAAGCTCAGCGCTAATGAGATCGAATCCACGGAGGTAGCGGATCACGCTGATACGGAGAGCACGGCTGAGTCCGTACAGCCTGAGGCACAGATCACATCTGAGGCAACTCAACCAGCAAAGACAACAAAGGCGAAACCGGCAGCCAAGAAAGCCGCCGCCAAGCCAAAGGCAAAGCTTCAGTCAAAACCTCCTCCGAAGCCTAAAGCATTGCCCAAGGCAAAGAAGGAGCCAAAGGCAAGAGCGCCCAAAGCATCTGAGCAGCCAATGGTGGCCACCCAGGCAGGCGAAGAGCAGCAGATGACTGCACCACCAGTCGTCCAAACGAGCACCGCCGTCGACCAAGACACAGATGGTGATGTCGAAGCCGTGAACACAAAGCCGAAGAAGGCTAGCAGAGCTCCCGCCCGTCCTCGCAAGAGAGCTACGAACGTCGAGACCGTTCCCGAAGCCGAAACGCAAACACCACCACCGCCAGCACCACCTTCTTATCAGGCACATGTACTGGATCCGAACCTCACAGCGCCAGCTTTGCAGGTCGCCACAGAGCAGCCTCTCGAACCAGAGACTGTCCCAGCAGGCCCGCCACAGAAACCGAAACGGAAGGCGGTCGCCAAGCCTCGGGCACCCAAGAAGGCGAAAGCACCAGCCAATCCCGATGCAAAGTCTTCCGGCCCTGTCGGAGCGGATGGTCCAGCACCTGTCCAAGCTCAGACTCCCATGGAGTTGGCACCAAAGCGAAAGCCTGCTGCTAAGCGCACTCCAGCGAAGAAGTCCAAAGGTCCGGTCGCGCAACTGATTCCTGCGCATGCAGATGATGCTATCTCGGAACTCGAGTTGGGGCCGGCGCAGCGATCCTCGACCGCCAGCACCGCGCATGCCAATGACCAAGACCCGTCTGTAGCTGCGATGGCTGCTGATGAGGAGATAGCTCGACACTCGGCGGCTCAATTCTACACACACCAGCCTTCCGAAGCAGGTGTCAGCTCCATGACGGACCAACAGCAGAATGTGTTCCGTCCGCCTCCACCTCTACCCGGTGAGATTGTCCACAGTAGCGAGTACGCAAGCTCAAATATCTTCACCTCGATGCCTCCACCTCTCTACCCCGCTCAGGCATACTATCCGACGAGGGCTCAGCTAGTACAGCAGCAAAATCGTGGTCTAAGCTCGCTTTCTAACGCAGCTTCGATGCTGGACTCGGAGATGCATTGGTCCGAGTCCTCCGTCGCACGACCTGGCTCGGCATCGTCAGAGTACGAAGGCGCCAACGAACCAACAAGCCCGACCACAATGACCAACACAGCTGGCAGTGTTGCAGGAGATGCCGCTTCGGACACAACTTCGATTTCACAAGACCAGTCGCTAAGCATGATCGAGCTTGACCCTCGCATCTATCCTCCTGGATGGCAACTGCCGTACTTTGATTTGATGGATCCCGACCAGCTCATGACGACGATGCGAGAGCGCACAGTCTGGACATTCTGGGACTGCTACTTACCTCTTGGTTGTCGTGATCAGGATATGGTGCTGCAGTCCAATGACGGGGTTGCATTCCCTTGCGCGGCATGGAATCCTTGCCTCTTTTCGAAGTTGCTCAAGCGAATCATCTCAAATCCAAGCCGCGGTATTCGACAGATCATGCAGCGTGGTGCCGAAGAGAACCGCAAGATCCTCGGCTATAATCCTTTGCCATGTGTTGTTATTGACGAGAACTGGCATGCTACCAACCTGCTCTTGTCTTTCCTTCACCCGATCCCGAACATGTTTCTTCCCGACGTTGCCACTTGTCGAGTTGTGCTGGACGTCGGCATGAAGTATGGCGTCGATCGCGCCATCAACATGGCAACTCAGCGCCTCAATCAGCTCGATGAAGAGGACCGGGCCAAGAAGGGAAAAGGCAAGGCGAGGAGCACAGAGGAAGAAATTGCCGCTGACCTGGCTGAACGTGCTGCTGAGGCGGCTGCCAGGCGCTAAAGGCTGCATGAGCAACTCCTTCAACACAATGCAGTCACACAGAGGGCATCATCACACACGCACATGACACCAAAAATGGCCAAATCAATGTCGTTCCTGTTCCAAAATGTTCCAAAATCTGCCGTTCATTGTTGTGTGTTTCTCTATGGGTCGTGAAGTCTAAGAATTCTGCACAACGCTTGTCAGAATATTGCTGAGGATCCTAGGAATGTCCTTCGTCTCCCTTGCAACATGGGTCTGGGTCGGCAACTGTTTCGCCAAGTGCAAAGCTTCATGCCCTTTGTCGATGAAGATGAGCGAAGTCTTGACCTGTGGGTCCAACCTCAGCAACTGAGCCAGACGCTGATGTGTAATACCGTACCTCGACAAGTTGGCGTCGGAGAGAACGATGACAAAGTAGTCGTCCATAGGTGAAGTAGAAGGGTCTTCCTCCACGATGGGTGCGTTCAAGCCTGTTGCTGTGGTGTTATCCACCTTTGCCTGCGCCGATGCATGCGGATCGGTGGGCAGAGGTCTCTTGACCTGTCTGATCGACTTTTCGACGCACTTGAGGGTGTTGTCACCCGAATCGCAGTATTGCGTATGGCTAACAACAGCTCTCAAAATGCGGTACATGTCTCCGTCGGTCTTTGGCATTCTACCTACCTCTACTAATGGAATCATATCTTCGTCTCCGCTATGTCCGACCATATCTACGGCGAACCTCTCTGCTCCATCCTCTACTCTGCTGAACGCCTGCATGACCATAAGGGCTACTTCCAATTCTCTCTCTAACCTTCCGTCAAACTGCATGTGGTACATACTAGCCGAGAGATCCAGCACGATTCGGATTCTCTTTGGTTTCACCTGGGGCGCACCGGGATCAGGTGGCATTTCAGCTCTACGTTTAAAGATACCCCTTTCACCAGCTAGACCCTCTGATAAACGACGTTCGTCTAATTCGCCTTCTTGTTGACGAGTCAACCAAGAACGTTCGTACCGATTCGCTTTGAGATCATTGAGGACGTTGGAGAGATGTTGGACTTGGGAGGCAACTTTTTGCTTCATCTCGTGGAGATTGACTGCCTCGTGGGGTTGCATACCGTTCTCCCTCAGTTCTTTCTCCAACGCCGCTCGAGCCATTTCTCTTGCTTGCTTCTTGAGATGCTCAGGAACGTCTTTCTTGAGCTCCTTAGAGATCTGATGAATCTTATGCCCTGAATACTGTCGACCATACCCACCACGTCCACCAAGACCCATGGTGTCACGTCCTCCTACACCACCTTTCCAGGTATTGCCACCGACGTGAGCTTCGTTGTTGGGATCGACTTTACCCTCTTTTGGTTTACTAAGATGGGTTGCTCGACCTGCTTTTTTGGGATCGTACTCCTCCTGACCTGGGTGAAACTCTGGTTTCAGACCATCCTTTCCCTCCTTCTCCGCCTTTCGGATTCGTTCGAGATCCTGCTCACGCAAAACTTCAAGCGAAAGTTGTTCAACTGGCAGATTACGCTTGCGGAGAGCCTCAACAACCCATCGAATGCTCTCTGGACGATGCAGATCAAATGCGAGCGTGTTAAGTAGCACAGAAGAAAGCGATTCTTCAGGGTACTTTTGCATGTGTGCCACCAGATGCAATAATTCTCGAAGGGAGTAAGGGTGGTTGATAAGTCCAGCTTCGAAGCCGGCACGAAGGTCGTGGAATGCAAGGTCGAGGCGGCGTAGCAGATCGACGTCGACATTTGGGGCTGCAGCTTTGAGTAACCGGACCTCGGACTCGATGTCGGGGTTCGCAACAGCGTAGCAGGAGAAGCCTTCACCGATGACTTCAATGAAGTTGTTGCCGAAAAACGGCCAGCCGGGTCGGTTGGAGAGAAGAACAAGGCGGAAATCGGGATGAACTAGGATATCGCCGCTGTCGGAGAGTTGTCGGCGTTCGCCAATCTTAGCTGGACGGATTCGACGACCATCGGGCAAGCTTAGCTCGCCTCGTTCGGCGAGGGATTTGAAGACTGCAGAGACAGCGGTGGAGCATTTATCGGCTTCGTCAACGACTAAAATCCTGCCCAACTTGACGGCTCGGACAAGGGGTGAATCGTAGTAGTGAATCTGACCTTTCTCCAGTGCAATCTGTTGGAGCAGACCTGCAACGGTGGAATCACGGTTCATCTGGATATACTCGCGAGGACGACCGAGGAGCTCGAGCGTCCGGTCGATGATTTTGTTCTTTCCCGTACCCTGCGAACCCATCAGCAAAAGATGCTCGTTGAGCAGGACGAGGTCTTCGGCAAACGATCGAATCAAGCTGGATTGTTGAGCGTTGTTGTAGAAGCTTCCGCCGAGATCAGGAATGAGAGTCTTCCCTTCGGGGTCGAGCTTGTTGGCATCATATCGTGGGATGGATCGAACGGGATATTCTCGGTCAGAGCCGTCGGAGGCGGCAAAGTCCAAGGTGCCAGCGCCGTCACCGCTGGTAGGCTCGACGATCTGCGGATCACCGATCCAAAGACGTGGTACAAACTGGAAGGCCCCCTCAGTGCCTGGCTTGAAGATGCCACATTCGCTCAGGAGATTGGCAATGACTTCACGCACAGTGATGGGAAGGAAGTCGACCAGAAGACTGCGCCAAATCAGGCCGTGTACATCGCAATCTTCTTCCCAGCGGGCTAGTCGAGCTGCCATACGGATGACTTGACGAGTACCAAGTCTCCTTGACTTGGCGAGACCGAGATTGGGATCAGCGCTGAGAGCACGGTACTTGTTGACGAAATGGAAAAGACGCTTCATGTCCGAGGTTGGCTCAGAGAGTCCGACGCGAGTAAGCACGATGTGTCGCTCTTCGTCTTCATCCATTGCTCGAGTGCTGCAGACAGCGAACAGAGTACTGGCTTCTTCATCCAGCCAACCAGTAGCTTTTGCGGCAGTAGCGACGACACGGAAAGTGGGTTTGATCGGCACGATCTCCCCAGCACCGATGGCTGGGCCCGTCATCAGGTCGGCCGATGTGATAGCTTTCTGCTCACCTTCAGCCTCGGTCATACGAGCACCGTTCCACAACTCCAGCTCTCGATCTTGCAACAAACGAGACAGACTACCCAGAGTAGGACCCAGTACATCAACACCAGCAAGGTGAACCAATTTGCCCTGCATAGCACCACGCACCAACGGAGCCGGCTCCCAAGTTGTGCTACCGTCCTTTGCCGTTGATCTACGCATGAGCAACTCTCCTCCACCCAAGTCTTTCCACAACCAGACAGACTCGAATGCATAGCCGAGAGTGGCTGCCATCAGCCCAATGCAGGTAGTGGTGGAGGATGAGGGCTGGTGAGCAGCGGCTGCGAGAGGATCGCTCGTTGAGGCTGCACCTGGTTTGTCCGGCGTGGGAGCTTTGTTGGCGGGGACAAGACAGATGTCTCGACCGAGTGCGTGGAGTTGGAGCAGACGGCTGTAGATGGATAGAACTCGAGGCGTGACGATGAGCTGCTGGCCCAAGAAAGTGGTGTCGCCGAGTCGTGGGACTGGAGCGAGGTCGAGCGAACCACAAGGAGCTTCAATCGTGACACTGGGTGCAGAACCTGCGACGTGGACAAAGGTTATTTTGGCGCTAGTAGGGGAGATTCGCTCGATGCTATCTACGAGATAACCCATGAATCCAGTGGCGGATAGAGTAGACTGATCGGCACCTTCGCCCATCTGATCGTGAATTTGGAGCTGGGATAGGAGCGAGTCGAGCGTTTTGCGCTTCTCTTGATCCAGACCGAACACTTGTGGGTAAGCTGAGCTGAGCAGGGCTAGAGTGGAAGCGCTGGTATCGACGTCTTTAGCCTCTTCCGGTGCGTCCCGTGGCCACTTGGGCAAGATGGGGTCGTTCTCATCGAATTCTAGGTTTGGCAGCGCCTTGGCTGGAGGGAAGGTGCTGACGATATCGGTGAGAAGTGGCAAAGCGGTGGTAGGCAAGTTGGGGAGCTTCGAAGTTGGTGGAATGACATCGTTGCCCTGAGCCAAGGTGGTGTGGTAGCGCAACAGAGCTGCCCATTGACTCCAGCGAGATCGAAGCTGCTGTGCGTCTTCCGAAAGGTTCTCGGGCAAAGGTACTGTTGACTGCACCGAGCCTTCAATCCAACGTGCTTGGAAACGAGAACGGAAAGGAGGGTCTAAAGGATAGCCGCGGTACGGAGGAACAGGAACACCGGTGGCAATGACACGGAAGTTGGGATGCACTGGGATGAAGCGGCTGGATTGACCCTGCTTCAAGCTGCCTTCTTCTTGACGGAATGCTTCCAACTTTTCAGCTGGGATCAGATGTCGTCCATCTGCCAGATTCTGCTCCCGGTTCTCGAGGATGTTGTTGATGATGGGCGTGACACCTCGCTCGGCCTTTTCCACTCCTTCGAGAATGAGCAGATGGCCATTCTTCATAGCGCGAATGACGGGTCCATCTTCGAACACCAAATTACCTCCAGCAGAGAGACTTCGAGTCTGAAGCAACTCTGCCTCTCCGACATCACGGTGGAACGAAACATATTCGAAGGGCAGCTGGATAAGCGAGGCAAACGTCAGAGAAAGGCGGCGAGCGTATGGACCAGGTGGCGAGAGAAGGAAGACATCCTGACCAAGCTGCCACTTCTTTGCGAGGAATTCGAGATGCTCGAGTGCGATGGGATCGTCAAGGTTCAGCAAGATGCGCTCGGACGGCAGACGTTCGGGCAACTTTGGACGGAAGACCGGGATAGTGACATTGGGTCCTAGCGTAAAGGTGCCGAGTTTCTCTCGATCGTCGTTAAAAGCGCCATCATTGAGTGGCCTTGGCGATTCTGCTTTTGTGGACGTGGTGATGGGGGCAACACGCTGAACGTGACGACCGATAGCGTCGATCCTGCGCTTTCCCGCAGCCGAAGAGTTGGAGTCGTCCGACATGACTCCAGCAGAGCTTGTCTCAATCAAGAATGGCCGAGCGGAGCGTGTCGAGAGATTGGGCGACCGTCGATGAAGGAGGTGAAACGAGCGAGAGACGTTGGTCAAGGGAGGTGTTGTAACAAATGCGAAGGTGCAAGGTGCTCGAATAGGCAACCAACGGCGCATCGAAAGCGAGCTCGTACTTAGTGGTGCTCGGTATATCAGCTCGCCGAGCAAGACAACACCGGCTTGTATCCCTTTGATGCGTGGTATTGTCGTTATCCGGGGAGAAATGAGAAAAGAAAAGGTGGTCTATGCGGTGGACGAGGTTCGGAGAAGTCCTTGAGGATCAACCACAGCGCCACTTTTCGTAACAAGGGGCACTCAGATCGACCGACAAGTACCAATACAAGAAAGTTGCGATCAGCCGGTTGGAGGATGTAATGTAGCCGGATAAGAACTGGAAATGCGGGGAGGTCGATTGTCCACACTGAACAATGCACTCTGTATCTTTGGAAGGTCCGCGAGTGCTATGTCACTCGGACATAACTGTGTCACACTAACATTTGGTTACCACAGTCGGACCCGCAGATCTACTGTTTGTGCGACCCACTCGCAACGGCAATCAATTTCATGCACGCGAGAAAGACGAAAAGCAGCCGGGTGGCAATAGCCGGCTTCCCGGCAGCAAAATCACGCAACCTTCTGCTTTTGTATTCATTCCCTCCTCACAACAAACAAGCTTATGAGCCAAAAACGGTCTCGATATGGTGCAGACAGAACGATTAGTTATCATTGCCATTTGCCAAACATACCTTCGAGTTTGGTATGACAGGAAAGTGGGCAGGTCTTGAAATGAAACCAAAAAAGCAAAAAAGGAAGCGTCCGGACAGCCGGAATCGAACCGGCGACCTATGGTGCTTTTCCGTTAATACCGGATTAGGGTTTCCAATTACAAACCATCGCTACTTCCAACTGAGCTATGTCCGGTATGGTGGATGTTGAGGGCAGTATTGTTATTGTATACCCGGGTTAGTTATTGATGCTTGCGGATGATCAACAAGCATCACAGCAATAGAAGAGCATGTACATCGAGTACCCTTCAGCGAGCCTAGGAGGTTCTTGATATTCATTGTACAAGGAAAGGACGAATAAAATTACAGATCACAAAGCTTCACCGAGCTTGGAGGCAAGTGCATGATGTTGCTCCGGCAGGTCACTCGGGAAAGGGAATATACGATTTGGTTCGCTGGCTGTCTCTTTCTGTTCTATTCTACAATCATGTCTTCGATAACCTGTTGCGCAGACGTGTCTCGATTTCATTTCTGAGCCTCCGGTTCTCCTGTTTGAGGTTGGTCATGAGTTGGCTCAAATGATCCTCAACTTGTATTGGCTGAGTCTCGGAAGTGGTTGGTGCTGAGTAAACACTACTGAAGCTAGGAGAAGGCTGTGCAGCGATCGATGCCTGGCTCGTCGCCGCATGAACATACAACGACGAAGTAGAAGCTCTTCGATCGGCCTGCAATCGTGTCATATGATGCGGCACTTGAACGCTATGTCGACGGTCCAAGGTCAATACGCGGCTTGAATGCATCGCTGTTGTATTCATTCCGATGAATTCCGCGAAGCCATTCGTAAAACCAGCCGTTGGTGTTCCGGATGTTGAGTTACTCCGTGTTTCGTCCTTCACCGTAGAAAGACTGATCCAAACCTTGGCGGCAGTGAGCCGATGTCGGCCAGCTTCTTCAGCTTTGGAGACGGAAGTGCGCAGGACAGGCTGTACCACTGCCGTCACCTGCTTACCAGCCATATTGAGATGGACAGTCTGAGCTAGACCGACAATGGCTGCTTGAGCAACCACGTGAAGCAGTGGCGTGAGTCTGGGGATGTCCACGAGGCTCTGTCCAAGTTTGGGCATGCTTGTGCCTTCACCTAGGATACGCTGGAGCGAAAAGATGTCTGTGACCGATTTCGACCGAGATGGAAAGGAGGCATGGAGGATGAGTCCGTACCTTGACACTAGAAGTCTCAGCTCTGCTCCTGAAGTTGACGCAGTGTTTGTTCGAGTCGGAGCTTGGAGGGGTGTGATGACATGCCTTTGGGCGAGTGGACTGGGTAGAACAGGCTGCGTGGCCGCTGTCGCTAACGAGGGAATCGACACGAGCTTAACTTTGACCATGAGGCAAGACTCTTCCACATCTGAAGGTCTTGGTATTGCGGCTACTATAACTTCGACTAGCTCCTTGCAGCCGACTTTGCTCTTCCATTTTAGCACCAATTCTTTTTTGCAGCATTTCTCCAGCACTGAGAATCCATCCGAATGAGGTGACTGTCGAGAGGACGTTCTTGGTTGACTTTGAGTGAGTACAAGATTTTTGCTGGCTTGTCGCCACCACTTCACTGTCTCCTCATCGGCGAGGAGATCGGAGAACTTTACGCGCCAGGATGAATTTGTGGTGAGGGAAGTGTATTCGTGCTCATCGCCGGAGCCTGACAGATACTTGTCGCAGATCTGCGTGCACTCGCATGAACGAATGATACTATCTTCGCCATCAACCACAAACACTGCACCAGATTTCGCCCTTCGTGGTAAGTCAAGAAGTCGATCAGTCTCGACCTTCTTGAAACGATCTAGCGGCACCGTCGAGGCCTTGAGCAGTTGATTTGGCTGCTTGATCTGGCTTGATTGCTCAGTGCTCGCTGGCTCCAGCTCAATAGATGTGGGTAGCGGATGGTCCAATCCTAGCAAGCCTCCCAATCGATCACTATGTGCGTCGGTCAATGATCGTTTGTAGTCTATCAGATGCTGTTCGACGGTCGAAGCGGAGAGGCTGCAAGTAGAGGTCGCAGGAAGGGGAGCTTGGCATGTCGATGTCAGCAAGACATCCAGCGACTTTGACATGGCTGCTAGGACCTCAGTGTCGCGAAACTGCGTCGGTTGCATCGGAGTCGATGTCGGCAGGAAGAGACCAAGTGAGCCGGTTTCACCCTGAAATGATGTCGAGCCTTGATAGGGCCCGATACCTGGAGGGATTCCGTTGAGTTCGTTAGCTGCAATGGATGAAAAAGCTTCCATCACAGTTGAATTTGTGTGCGACAGACATGCTGAACTGTAGACGTGCCCTTGTTCTGAATGCACCGTGGTCGGCAAAGCTTTCAAATACTGTAAGTCAACGGTGCTCAAAGATGGTACCAGATTGTTGTCGAATTTCTGTGTCAAAGGGGGCGCCCGAGCAAGGCTGGTTGGATCGAGGACCTGTTGCGGACAAGTCGCCACGTCTATTCTCGGGTTCGGCCAGACATGACTAGAGATGGACTGTGTGGCCCTACCAAGCTGACTGCTCGCACCGGTATGCGCTCGAGCCAGGAGTAAAGCGGAATGACAGGGTACTGTCGCTGTGGAACAATGGCTCTTCGGGCTTGCACAACGCAAAGGCTGTGGGAGAGTCGCCATGTTGACCGGCGATTGAGTCAACACCATCTTAGGTGCAGTACTAGGTAGCAGTAACGCCATCTCGTCGTATAGTGTTGCGCTGGCCTGTTGGGGTGCAGTATGATTAATGAGGCTTGATGTGAAAACAGGACGACTCGATGCTGGATTTGCGACTGAGGCAGGGATAGATTCTTGGTGGTGACCCTGACTAGGGTCCATCAGATATGCTGTGTATTATCATCGAGAGAGCTGTCTCAGAGCCTGTGAGGATCTGTAGACGGATCTTCAATGACTTGCTATCTATCTGGCCGCGGCTGACTACTGAATCTTAGCCAGAGAGGGCGATCACATGTGTCTGCAAAGCTCGAATGTAGGCCTCCGCTTTGTCGGGTGTAGTAAGAAGAGAAGCAGGGAACGGATAGTGACGGCGAGAGAGAGGTGCTGGAATTGAAGTAGAGAGGGGGAGGCCGAGAAAGTCAGCCCAACCGTAGAGGCGGTGGTCAACTTAAATAGGCCTGGAGGAGAAGGGCGGCTATCTCCAAATATCTGGCTGTTGAACTGAAACACCTCGACAGGGAAGGGGCTCGAATGTCTCGCCGGGAAAGCAGATCGGCGTCAAGGCTGCACCCGTCTTCAGCATTCCCAGCTTTCTGATGAACGCCGGCAGTAGAAGGTGGGTGACACAACACGAATGTATGGAATGAACCCTGACTACCCCGTTTATCCGTGCTTCAGATGCTTGAGACCCGAAGCACCAGCGATTCATGAAAGTGTGCAGCAAGACGATGCTACCAAATCTGTTAAGCATTGGTTGAGCCTATTTCAACTTTTTCACCGGTCACGAGTGCTGATCCAGGAGTCTGGTAGCTTTGCTGTTCCCGCCAAGACGTCATTGTCATGAAAGAAAGAGCAAGCTCAAGGTTGTTGTCGTCCCTGCAAATTAGTCAGGCACGATTCATCAACTTCAGCGTCTCGGCAGCTTGTATGCCAGCCCCCAGAGTAGGGAGCTGTTGTCATCGCTCGAGCTTCGAATAGTTGATGGTCAAAGTGGGGGACGAGCACCAGAGAGTCAGTTGAGGAGGGTCTTCCTTCAACGTTGAACTGTACGTCACTGTGACCACAGGTCCGGTAGCGCAGAAACAGGAAGTAGCTGGCGTTACAACGGTACACTATAGTACTGTGCGTAGAATTGACCGGCCTAGCTTAAATTGCTTGTTGTCGAAGACGAACGATGACTTGAATACCGTGAAATCTGTCCTACAGTACTAAATCAAGGGACGCCAGCGTGTACGTCTCATGGCGACATGCATGCATGTATTGGCTAGGGAAAAAACGAGACCAAATTCATGCGCACATGCACAGCCATTACGATAGCTGCTTCGCGTGATGCCCGGACTCGACCGAAGCGACTCCGTACCGCATGATGGTAGTGGAAGCTGACTTCCGTGGAGTCCAGAACTCGAATGGACAGTTGACGAATACAATCTATCAAACAAATGACCCCGCTAAGGTCGCAAGCGCCGATACAATGAAGATGCGAAGACCCTTGTGCCGAGCTTGTTGTCCCCTTTTTGCCGGTATCAAGGCTGTGACAAATATCAGCCTCTCCTGAACCTTGTGCGAAAAAAAGAAGCTTAGACTTCCATCGGCCCGGTCTTTTGTCCTGCCTTACCTGGACGGCGGACAAAGGAGGGACCCCGCCTCTCTGAACATCAATTGTGACGTTTCAATCGGGCTAATCTGCGAAGTCGAGCGCGAGGCAAGTGGCTTTCGCACCCTGTACTCGAAGAGAGGTACGTGAGTGTGAGAGAGAAGTTTACCATCAGAGATGCAGATGGTCATGCAAGACTCGGTTGCTATGCTTTGTCGTAGAAAGACTGCAACTCTGAGTGAGCGCCTAGATTGCCGACGAGGTCCGGATTTGTGGCTCTCGAAGTCTCGAACCAGCAATGGTCGATCAATCAGTCTCTTTTGAGGGCCCACAGCCTCGTCGCTCGCGGCGCAGTCTCGATTTCACCATGGCTATCTGAGCAAGTACCACTGTGTGGCGGAGATGTCCGGCCCAGTGTCCTCAAGGTAGTGCAGGAACTTTCTCTTATTGTTTGTTTGCAAGCGAGTCTGGGGATACACTAAAGTAGCCTTGCATGAGACATTCGAGCAGCGTACATCCTCTCATTTGGTACATATGAAACCAAAGACCACACCACATTTCTGCTGGGCTCGGACAGGATGTGAGCAATCTGGTCAAATTCTCTGCTGAGTTTGCCAGGCCACGTTATTTCGAGAAAAAGCGAGCTACACCAGCCTTAGACTGGCGCTTGTGGCTGTACATGGCATTTTAAGGGACTCCAATAGATTCCGTTGATCTTCCTGGAGCAGTACCTCTGCTCCCCTTGCAGTGGCTACTTTCGGTGAATTCTGGAGTCCTCGGTTGCATTCGTTCACATGTTTGTGCCACCAAGTTCTCAAGGGTCGAGAACCTTTTCTCACGTCTCGGTTAGCTGTCACTTTCGGCGGTGTCAATTTATGCAGGGTAAAAAGAGTCTAAAAAAACTTAGTCGCATACCACATGAGATTCTGCATGAGGGTTCGGGGAGCATGTTCCGTGTCGCTAATGGGCCGCGGCGCCTTAAGTGCTGCTGTTATTGAGCGACTACCAAGTACTCGGGCTTCACGAACGCCCTTGTCGACGTAGAAGCAATATGCCACGCCAAAGAGGAGGCCACAGAACGTCGTTGGAGAAAGAACTAACGGCTTGATCACGCTTCGATAGAGCAGCTCTCTCCAGCAGAGCTCGGTGTTCATATCTACTTTGAAGAACATGGGTCGGAAGATCAGATGATGTGTCACGGTAAACAAGGCATTAAGGAGGCCAGCTCGTCCCAAGTCAGATGTTTGCGCACGAACAAACGTCGTTGTTCTGATAGCCGAGCTGCATGTTCAAGAGTCCAGACCTTCACAGGCCTACACCTGCATTCCGTGGAGCTCAACACGGTGCAACAATTGTTTTTGAGCAATGCAATGCAGGACCCAACAGAAAGCTGCTGCAGGTCTATGTAGCTAGACTCCTTAAGGTACCCTAGTTGCTCGCCGAGACAATCTGAGACCTCTCTGTATGCCATCTAGATCGATCAGTGATACCTTCTCAGCAACACCATGCCGTGCGTTGAGACCACGTACCAGGATGATGCATTGACGCCACCTAATACGCTATCGATGTGTCCACCCTGTTGCACCCCGCAGACTTAGCTATTCGATGCCGTCCCCGAATCTGGATCCAGGCAGCTCAGCAAATACGCAGCCTCAGCGCACTTACGGTACTACGACACGGTACTCTCCTGCAAAGCTGTACCTATATTCTTGGATGAATCCCCAAAACACCAAGATGCTATCACGCAGACCGGATCTTTCCTTGCTATCATATCAAAAGCTTACAGCGATCTGCTGGTCAGATCATCCGATCCAAGATTGCATCGGCCGATTGATGGTCGCTAGAAAGGATTCATAGATTTGCCCAAGAATCTGCTGTCTCACTTAAATTTGTGCTTCCGTTCGGTAGGGTCAATGGTAGATTAGATCACTGAATCCAAAGCGGATGGTCGACGAATGGTTGCCCCTCATATCATCGTGTGCTCACAACAGACTCAAAATAGTTTACGAGTTGAGAGACAGTCTTTGCTTCTGTCGTTGAACGTGTGAATCGTACAATCGCCGATCTGCGTTCGAATCAACACCATCGCAGTTTCACCGGATCCCGCGGCAGCAATTGGGTCCGTGTAAGCCGGCACTCGCCCGAAAATTTGCATCTTTCTTTTCAGTTGACGCAGTGTTAGCAGCTGCACTGCTTCCGTATAGTCGGCTGTCAAATCCCTGTGAGACAAGCATGAGATGCCTACCTAAGACCATGAACACAGTCCAAAACTTGCATTTGGGCAGCTCTGTGGCTTCTTGGCAAATTCAGTTGGAAAGCTAGTTTGCAACTCCGCAAAAACACACTGTTACTGTATGATGGCGGTAAAAGGTAAAGAAGGCGCTGAGGAGGACGCGATTCGATTCGCGTCCCAGATCGAAGGATACCTTAGTCTGCTCACGAGCTTTAAAGCCATGCAGATCTGTTTGACGGACTCTTAAAGGCTCCCTGCTTGAACCGATGAGCTGGTTCGGTATGGAAGCCGCGTTTGGAAGGTAGCGAGCCGAGCTAGTACCTTGGTGAAGCGAGATGGTACCGCGGTAAAGCGACAGGACGAGAAATAAGACTCAAATGTGGCTTCGATTCGTCCTGAGCATTGTCCTCCTGAACTTGAAAGACCATGTCAGGAGAAGAAAAGGAAGAGATGGGGCCCTGAGACAACGGCTACGCCATGTGACGGTGACTAGGTTTGGTGTGTTTTGATACGCCGTACAGTGACAGCTAGCGTGCGACTGTTATGAGTGGCATCTCCGTATACGAGGATTGTTCGCAACCCTGGTGGTGGTGACCATCCAGCTTGGCTCGACTACGGCCAGCCGGCAAAACAAACTATTCCGCGGCGACAGGCTGGAATGATGACCCGACTAAAGGGAACAGCAAGATGAGGTTTGCATTTCCGTTGGAGGACGATGGTTTTCCGCGAATGCTTGTCTGAATTGATTTATGGAAGGGAAGAGCCGAATGAATGCTGAATCAATAGGGAAGTGTCATACATGGTGAATTGAACCCATGGGTACAAGTATGACCGGTTTTGACAGCAAGATGAACACATTGTCAAAGGAGTGAGCACGACGTTGACCGGTGTAGAAGCTGACGATGAAATTCGGGCCGACCGAATGGCTAAGCGAGCCAAAAGCTTATAAAGAGCAGCAGCGTGAGTTCATAGACCGAGACTGCCGAAGTTTGTCTATGCTCCGCTCGACTGGCAACCTTGTTGAATGGATCAGAAGTCATTGTTGTCGTTGTTGTTGATGATGTCAATCGACGTTGAAACCCTACGAGAGCGTGATAAGACCCTCGAGCGGTGTTTCGCTTGGCGCATTGATAGCATGTTCGAGCTAAGGAGGGTCGAGCGGCTACCCTGATCACAACATCGGGGTAATGTATGTTTGTCAAGACAATGGAGAGGCTTGGAGGGAGCCGCGACCCACATCACACTTTGAGGCTCTATTTTGTGCATGACGACGTCAGCTCACAGACGATTTTTTAAAACTCAACACGGTTTTAGTGCCTTGCAACATTCCAAACTCCGCTCTTGGTGAGTCGCCGATACCTTTTCCGAAAGCCGAACGCACTATCATGCGCTGTGCCGGGCAAACCTGATGTTGATATTTGCTCTGCATTAAAATGAAGAAAACGAGATGACATGCTGTTCAGGTAGGATGAGTCGTATACGAGCAGATGATATATGCAAGGAAAGGGAAAGTGGGGAACAACGTTGGCGAGGCTCGGTAGCGCTATCGCTTTCGGCGTTCGCGTAAATTGAGAGTGCAGTTCAGCAGCTACAGTAGGCAATTTCACTTGTCAAGTTCCTGAGCTGTGTTTGCCGAAACGCGTGCGTGCGTTTGCGCACTCTTTGTTCGTTCGGCACCATTCAAATGCATCGGTCTCGGGAGGGCAGACGGAATGTCATCCCGACTGAAAAGTCCCACCGTCTCATACCGGGATTTGGCTGCGCATGCAACTCGTGCAAGTACTGCACTGCATCCCGCTGAAAGCTACAGTACGCTGCTGTACTGTACTGTACTGTACTGTACTGTACTGTGCAGTACTTCCAGTAGCATGGTTGCTTGGCGGAGTTTCTTGACTGCTTTAGTTCGCCTTGCTGCCAACCGCGTGTTCGCCAGGTGCTCTTGTCTCAATCACTGTCAATATATGGTCAAGGCGAATAAATCGAAGAGTGCTCGGGGTCAGATGTAAACATGGTACAATTGGATCAGCTGCTTGATGTGAAAGGGTGAATGGGGGGCGCTTGAGTGTGTCTGCAGATGAATCACCATTTGAGCGCCGACAATGATGATCCCAACGCCGCTCCCACCAACAGCATTGTGTTCGGCGCACAATCCTAATTGTCACAAACCGAAGCGAGCTGGCATGCAGCGATATTGTTTAGCACCACGAAAGAGTGCAGGCAAGCAGTTGATCGGCCATTCGCTTACAAGGGTTTGCCAGCCAGCTGAGTGATTGGCTTGGAAAGGAACAAAAGCCGACTGAAGCGCCATGCCGAGCGAGCCGAGCGTGTGAGCAAGGAGAGCGGGTCAAAGCCAAGCCAGCATGAAAACGAGCTTCGAACGGTACTAGCGAACAGAGAGAAGATCTACGGACACAGTCTATTGCAACTGAGCCAAGTCACAGTACCACGGTTTAGTTGCGCCGCTTGGTTGTTCTTTTTTCACAGCTCTAAATGCAGAACTGGTAATTGACTTTACTGTATTCGAAATTGGATTTGTTCTTTTTCAGTCAACTGTTTCCTGCAATCAAATTAAACTACCATTGTGCGCTTCCGTACAGTATTTTTCTTTTCTCTTTGCTGAGAATCAAATATTTTTCAAGAAAAAAATCAGAAAATTCTGGCTCTTCGATTTGACAGGCGCATCGCTCGTTGCCTTTCTTTTCTCGCGGCTTTTGCTTTTCCATACCGTAACCAGTGCACGATTCGACCGTCATCATCATAACAAGTTCGACTTCACCATCAGTCATGTCAAGGGTACATTCAGCCTTGGATGGTATCAATGCTGCATTCTTTTAGTACTCCGCCCTGCCTAAGTGCCGTATTTCTTGGCCATCTCCGGGATTTGGACACTTTTCTGACGCATCCCGCATCCCGTGAACCCACTTTGCCTCCCAAAACCTTCGTCCCTTGCAGTACTGTATCGCGACAAACTTTGCACAGAGAAGAGAATCGAGCTGTCGAGAAAGAAAAAAAAAAAAAGGAAGAAAGAAAGAAAAAAGGCTCTTTGCCGAGAAACGCGTGGCTTGGAAAGCGAGGCTTCTCCATGAGTCTCCTTTGCATGGATCCGCCCTCGCTAAGATTTCCAACTCTGCCCTCCTTGTGCTACCTTTCTTTTCGCCTTGTAAAGTCGACTTTCCTTATATCATCTTGCCGAGCTAGGCTTGAATCAGCCAAACCTACCCGTTAGCAACAGCCCTTGCCGCCCTAACCATCTGTCCCTTCCACCCTACCGACCAACTATCATCATCCTCCTCCCGTCGTTGTTCTACGTCGTTCTCTTGATCGCCATCTCTTTCACACCAGATAGACTTCTCACCACCAACATCGCAACCACATCTTTCGCTCATATCCCCAACCACATTAGAGAGCACTGTACACCCACAAGATACCAAACAACATAGGCAACGCTTCACAAACATAAGGCCAGCTACCAAAATCACCTCTTGCATACATCGCATCCCGAGATAAAGCGGTGTAGAGCATACAAGAATACTTCGGACAGACGCATAACAAATAATGTCAACCGCGATCATGTCCCAATCCACAGCTTCTACGATCCCAATGGCTGCCTACGAACCATACCATGCTTCTTCTTCATCATCTTCCTCTTCGACATCTCCTTGCTATTACGCTTCTTCTTCCTCATCCTCATCCTCACCATCCACAACACCACCACCACCGCCTTCAACCGCAACAGCGGCAGCACTTCAGGCCGCATCAATGATGTGCTCCACCACCTCGCCCGAGGATTCTCTTCCCTTTGTGGTGCTTGTCGTCGACGACAACCCTATCAACCGCAAGGTACTTACCATCCCACTACGCAAGCAAGGTATCGAAGTGGTCGAAGCAGAGAACGGCCTTGAAGCTGTACAGCGCTATGCACACATTCGACCCGCACTCGTACTCATGGACATCTCTATGCCTGTCATGGACGGTTTCGAAGCAACAAGGCAGATTCGAATGCATGAACAAGCACAATCCTCCACACCACCTTCTCTAGATACATCGGGCGCCATCGATGAAGTCATTCAGATGATGTTGACACACCAAAGAGCGCGCATCGTAGCAGCAACAACTCATTCTGCCGATCGAGACTTTGAAGAAGGCAAACAGGCTGGCATGGATGATTGGTTGTTGAAACCCATTCGACCAAGTGTGTTGGTCCAAGACATCTTGGAATACAGGCGAAACCATCTTCAGGAGTTTGCTGCCACTTTGGCTGCACTTGGCGTTGCAGGTGTGGGCGTGAGTGCGGGAGAGACAGCGATGGAAATGGTCATGGAGCAGGCAGGCACACCCACTGCCACAACCCAGGCAGCAACTAGTATTGCTACTTAATCTATCGTTGGCTCAGTACCTCTCTCACATCCAAAAGTCACACTATGCTGACACTCTGACATCGGCTGGTTCCACACTCTTTGCATCGCATTCGCATCTCCATTCTGCCTTTAGAGTCAGCTAGTCTGCTCTGGGCATCCACTCTCTCTTTTGTCTATTCTCATATGTAGTTGTATCGGTCAAATTCAATCCGCTCTCGCGCACACACTATATTGTTTCTCATATACTTTCTCTCTCGCTTTCTCTACTTCTCTGTTTTCTCTCATTCTCGCGCGCTCTTTCTCTCTCTCTTTGTGTCGTCTATTCAAGCGATTGCTAATCACATCTCATTTGCTCCATCTTCTTCTGTGAAGTTGACGCCTGTGAACGTACTGAGTTGAACAAGCCGACTTGGTCCTTGCACTGGAATCGGCTGTTGAAAGTTGATGCGGCTTGCTGATGTCTGTGCGTAACGTGATATCTGTAGTGCCCGACATTCTGTAGTGCCCGACAAATCCAAAATTGAGCTTTCGGCACCTGAGCAGTCTTTTTGCAAAACAGCTTGGTCACTCCTGTTGCTTGTATCTCCATGACGCCTTGACGACACTCTCATGAAAGTGTGCTTGCTGTAGCTTGGCAATGTGGCCTTATGGTACCCAATTCGCAAGGTCAACAGCAAGCCATAGGGCCAAGGCCACAAAGAGACAAGGCAGTGGTCAGATGCCATGGCACTCAAGCAGTGTCGGTAATCCTTGCATTTCTCTGGCGCGCATCCTACAAGGCACTTTGCTCAGAGGGAAAATATCGATTTCTTCACCATCACTGATCGCGACGACAAGCAATACAGCTTGCGATGCAACTTGCATCGATCCTTCTTGCTGTCAAGCAGCACGTAGTGCTGCAGCAACCTCGTACACTTTGTGCGTATCCATCATATGCTGCCAGGCATTGTCAAAATAGCGCAAACACTGGAAAAGTGCCCAAAACATGCGAAATTTTTAGTCCATCATCTTTGTCATGCCATGGTGTAGAGCTGTGTCACCATCAACACACTCCAGAGCATGTACTTGGCCCTTGAGGATGGAGACTGCATACCCATCAATTGCAAACAAGAGCTTCCAAGGGCCGTTTTTGATCAAGACCACACCAGAAAGGCATGCTGTTTTTGGCAAAAGACTGGCGAAGTGCCTCATTTTGAATTCCTTCAGATGTCGGGCACTACAGAATGTCGGGCACTACAGATATCACGTTATGTATTCTGACGTGCAACAGAACCCCCTAGACGTTGAATTTTGAGCAGCTGTCACGCTCCGAATTATAGACAAGCGGTAAGAAAAGGGAATGGACAAGTGTGACATTACTAGATAAGATTGCAGAGACCGAAAAGGCGGATATGATGCTGAAGTTGACATTTGTTGTTTGCTTTTCAACTTTACAAACTGGGCAAGTGGGGTAAGATTAGGCGTTGAATCGCAAGATAAAGTTGACGAGAACAGCAACGAGAAGCATGACGGAAAGAACGGTGGGACCCAATCGGTCGTCGTAAGGACCTGAACCTCGGTTGCGGATGGCACTTGCACGCCAGTGGTATGTCAACAGAGCATAGATCATGATTGCCATGGCTGAGCAACGAGAGAACAGCAACAGAAGAAATGTATGGTCAGCATAAAGATGTCCAGTCATAGAGGAGAGAGAGGAGAGGAGGAAGAAGAAGAAGAGACACTCACCCACAAAGGAGAACATAGCAGCCGAAATACGACCGATCTTGTCACCAAAGTTGAGCAAACCAGCGGCAAGAGCCGAGAGTGTGACTGTGAAGTTGAGCCATGACAAGACTGTATCACGCAAGAGTGAGTGATTGAACGATGATGGAGAAGGCAAAAGAGCGAACGAAAAGGGTTGAGGATGTCAGTGGACTGTTGTGCGGTTGGACAAGGAATGTCGTGACTGCAGCACCAGAGCCCGCAGCAGACCGATCAGGTTGCGCCGAGATGGGAGATTCAGTCTGGATGGCTGTGGTGCCGCGACGTGATCGCGAATGATAGTGTAGGTAGGTAGTTGACAGTGGTGGAAACGTACAAGTTCGTTCGTTGGCGAAAAAGACTTTTGGCTCGACTCGAACCGGAAGCGCGATACGCTTGCCAGCGGTTCGTTGAAGCAGAGGCTGGGTCGACATTATGGATTATATGACAAGGTGCTGGGATTGTGGTATGCTGGGACTCGGGGGACCGTGGGTGCGTTCGTGAGCCTAAGTTCGGAGCGGATGCAAGGGCGAGTGCGAAGGAGGATGCGATTCGAGCGCCGTTGATGATCGACTGCGGGGATTGCTGCGTTCAAAAGCAAAGGGTCGCGACTTGGATGAAGGATATAGAGACGCAGGAGATGGAAGAAGTCGGGAAGGATGAAGTGAGATGGTGAATAAGACACAGACTAACAAAGCGCTAACCGATGCGTACAGAATCGAAATCTCGGGCATGGGCACGGTCTCAGAACCGAAATATCGATTCCAGACTTTCTTTCTTTCAACAATCACACGTCCAGTCCACTTCTTCATTTTCTGTGCTCGCTTGTCAAGACGGACACGACATTTTAAGATTTGTTTGGCATGACATTCCCAAAGCGAGTCAAGCCAACTTTTGTATCCGTGTAGCACCGACAGCAAGGAAGGGCGCAAAGGACAAACCTAGACTGGTCATCGGCTTTGATGGCGGCCAAGTAGATCCCCGGTCTGTGCCTAGTCAAGCAGATAGTGGGCGCAACTTTGTGAAGCTTTGGTTTATGATTCGCTGCGAACCAAGCGGAGCATGCACGAGGCCTCTTTCAGCAATTTAAAATTGACCCTGCAAAGTAACCTTTCCCCAACACCATGTTTGTACGACCATGACAGTGCAGTCCCTCGACTCGAATCGCTTTACACACCCTATCCTTTCTTTTCTGAGCTACCTAACTAGAAGCTTCGTATCAACAAGAAGATTGCTTCCGTCCAGTACAAAGTTAATAGATTGTCAAGGGTCGATTCAGTCTCGAAACATCAAGGATATCTCGTCAAGCGGAAGTCGAATTCGGATGCGCACGTGCGCTCTATCGTGCATATTTTCTGTTCTGTGCAGGAAATCCAATTCGATGCATCAATCGTCTCTTTCGGCCGATAGCACCTACTCCCCAACGTACTGTACGCCTCTAATCAACCTCGTCGACCTCTGTATCATGGTCAAGGTCACACGATAAAACACAGAACCTCTTGAAGCTACTTTTCGATCCATCGCAGCGTCACATGTTGCAGCAGAGAGTGTTGGTTGTTAATGCGAGAGGGCGAGTATATACACAAATAGGCAGGCGAGTTCTATAAGACATTCGTTGTTGTTACTCTGATCAGTGCGCACTTTGACATGTCATCGTGAGAAAAAAAAACAGTAGATACAGTACGCTTCCACCTGTAGCCGCTGTAGCAAAACAGCATGCTCGTTTCAGGCGACGAGTGTGGAAATCTTTACTCGTCCTTCTTCTCGCTCTCCTTCTTGTCGTCACCGCCCTTCTTGGCCTCTTCCTTCTTCTTCTTTTCCTCTTCCTCCTTCTTCTTCCTCTCCTCCTCTTCCTTTTCCTTTCTCTCTTCTTCCTTCCTCTTAGGGTTGCCAACCTTGACATAGCTGTCACCCTCTGCACCAGCGCTAGTGGCCTCAACATCACCACTAACCTCGGTGTGCTTGATCACACCACCCTTGTTGCCCTTGGCGCTCTGTTGGAGCAGCTTCATCTTAGTTGGGCCATCTGCCTTGACTTCTTCCTCGAGTTTGCGAGCAGTTCCACCAAGAGTGCTTCGACTACCAGGCGCGTAGTAGTTGGTACCGGCAAGTGTGGCGATGATACTGGTGCCGACTGCAAACGTGAGCCAGAAGCGGTAGGTAGAGTACCATTTGGGTACCCAGCCAGCAGTAGTGGCTCGCAGGTCCATGAACCAGACAGCAACGAACGAGGCCCATTGGCCGATAAGTGCCATCTGTGGTGCGAGCAGCAGGGTGGGCCAGCCGAGAACAAGCGGCAGAACACCCATAGCGTAACGACGATTACCAATGCGACCTCCGTACTTACTGAATTCGAAACCCCAGTGAATAGCACCCAAAAAGGAAAGCAATACAGCACCGAAGCCGACCTGAATGTTTTGTGCGTGCAAAAGGAGCGCGCTTGCTGTCTCGGCGTCCATCGACTTGTCCAGGCCCAAGCTTACAAGGTGTTCTTTTCGTGCGAGCCAGATCGAGGCACCAGCTGTGCTCACATAGGGGATGACACCCGCGCTACCCCAGAGGAGGGCAGGTTGAGGAACAGCTTGTGCCATCTCGGCAGTAATGCTTCGCGCATCTTTGAGAATCTCGGCAGCACCGGAAGGTCCACCTCCGCCTGCACTGGTATTGCTGCTAGGAGTTTCGGATGATTCGCCCTTGCTGCCACCAGCGATGACCGACTCAACGCTGGATCGGACCGACTTGGCTTCTTCCTTGATGTTCTGCTTGGTGTGCGACCATGAATCCGAGGCGGGCTTGCCAGATTGCGGGTTGGCAGCGTATCGTTGCAGGGATGTGTGAAGTGCGCGAAGTTGTACGGGTGCAAGCATCGATCTGCGTGCAGTTAGAGATGCTGCATTTGGGATTGCGATAGCAGCAGTGGCTGTGCGCTGGCTTCTAAGACCGTTCAAGAGAATGCTTCGAGAAGCGGCAGCTCCAATCATCTTGAGATGTATGAGTTCAGGCAAAGCTGCTCTTTGGGACGGGAAGACGTGTTGAAGTCGAAATCTGAGATGGAAAGCGCGGATGGCTGACGTTCTTGAAGCCCACTAAGTCGACTCGGAGGATATCTAGGAAACGTACTTGTCGTGGAATTGAAGGAAGCAGCTTGTACGAGATTACCACCTTTGTGAGAGAAGATCGTGAAATGAAAAGTTGACCCGGGAGAGGATCGTTGTTTCAAGTGGAGGCGGGACAGGCGAAGGCGGACGACTGGAGCGTGCGTTGCAAGCGAAGTTAAGCGCCTCTCTTCCTTTTCTTGCTGCTCCGAAGCGATCCTCGATTTGGATCGAGAGGGCTAAAGCCGGCAGACAACGCTATCAAGGCTCACATTTGACTTTTTCTGACGAAACAGAGAGCGGAAATCATCGTACCGCTTCAATGCAAGCCAGTCAGCAATGCAGCATCATTATCGAGTTCATGCGTTGATACTGGAGCGATGCTTTTCCGGTCTAATCAACAGCTGCCAAGCCAACATAGAGACATGCTAGTAAATCAGCTTTGTTTTTAATAGACAGCATCAGGAGACTGTGTACAGAGAGAGGGCAGATCTCTCGCATCCACAATACGAGATTGCGGGAAAGCGTTGTTGAGCAGCTCTGGTGCATCAAACACAACAAACAGGCACGGATCCATGATGGAGTCTACGTCACTCGACAGGAACCAAAAATGTCACATGGGACAGAGCTCGGGCCATCCTATTCGCTGAACGTGTGTACTCTGACGTCCTAACATTTAGATCTAGGAAGATAACTCATCTGACCGATATCTCGTTCATAATCCCGATGAAAAGTCAATCTTCTCCACATCAAGTCAGACAACTTTGACTTGGCCACCATTTCCAAATCCACCCTTGTGAACACCAACGAAGCACCTCCTATTGAGATATTATCAGCAACACTATCGTACGCCATCATAAGTACCAAATCTTTGGACATCATCGATCCATCTCTTCGCCCAATAGGAGGTTCTTCGGCTATCATGTCAAAGCGAATGCCAAGTTTCGTCGATTTGGCGCATCGTACTGCCGTCACTGGTCTTGTTGGTCTTGGTGTAAGTTCACTGCCGCTTTCTGCCTTTTAGGTGTAGACGATCGAGCTGTCTTGAAGCTGACATTCTGATGCTCATCATGCTTCGGTGCCTTCCTTTGCTCGCTGCAGATCTGGGGTCTATGGCTTACAGCTGCGGTCTGGAAGTCTCGTCGCGATGAACGATTGGTAAGTCGCTTTCTCTCCTATCATAGATGCTACGATGTTGTCAAAGCTGCACAATCTCTCTTTCAAAGCAATGCTCTAACTTTCTAATATGTTTTAACCACACCGTGCTCAACAGATCATCGCTGCAAACGGCGGCCAGATTCCAATCTCTCAACAAGCACTTGCCCTCTCTCAGCAACAGAACGGCCAAGATCCTTACCCTATCACTAACGATCCTAAGCACGAACCTGGTCGTCGAGTGTAAACTTCTTCCTACTCATCTCTTCCACTCGAACTCGATACCGCCTGTCACGTCCTCTAAATGAGGCGGTAAGGAATCGCGTTTCCACGCGACAAAACAGCTTTATCAATGTACTTGTATTCTACCACCCCTTTTCCAATACAGCATCACCACGGAACTGGCCAACCGACTGCATCTCAATAGCAAGAGCGACGACGTTAGAGCTGGTCGACGGCTTAGAGGACAAGTTGCCCACGACGAAGGGCTTGAGATCGGTGTCGAATGCTGAACCCCGTCTATAAATGATTGTCTTGCGTAAGTCAATTTCATAAGGGCAATTTGTTGTCGAAAAAGGTTGATCAGAAAAAGATGCAGAAAAGAGGACCGAAAAAAAAGGACACAAGATCCTCGAAACGATTTCCGTAGATCATCGCGATTGCTCACAACCCCGAACGGGCACACAGAGAAAGATATACACACGAGAACAGCGTAGCCTTAGTCTAGAGCATCCTTTGACATTAGGTGAATGGACATTAACGTGCAAATCTAAGAAGCAGCTCCTCGAACCCATCGTTCAAGCTCCTGCTCGACGTGTCTCGATCGACGTTGCATTCTGTATCCGCGAGGTCCCCGTCCATCCTCATCCTTCTCAAAGTCGTCTTCCTCTGCTGCCTCTGCCTCTGCCTCTGCTTCAAGCTCCCGATAGTCATCTCTGGACAGCAGCAATCGGTTGCTGCCACTCGACGGCTTGCGGGCGTCTCGGTCCTTTTCAGCAGACACATTCGAAGAAGGAAGCATCTTCTTCACCTGCTTCCACAGCTCAACATTCGCCTTTGGCGCAAACGAGTGATCTGAGGTATCGAGAGCGAGATCAATCACCTGACTGAGAAAGTCGAGTGAGCGAACTTTGTGTCCCCGGTCCTCACCCTTCTTTGAAGATTCTACAAGGTCGTCTCGTAGCCTCTCGGCGTCTTCGACGACGGCCACAAGCCCAAGCTTGTCGTGCAGCAACTCCAAAGCCTCTCTAGCCACCTGCGATCCTTTTCCTTTCCTCCGGGCGGCGCAGATTTTGGCGATGTGCAAGAGGAGCGAGAGCATGTTGTCCTTATGGATACGGCTCAAAGCATTAGGCACATAGCCGTCCTTCCTTCCAGACCGTGATGCATGATGATTCGCCTCGACGTCGCGAGATGTCCATCGAGATGAAGATTGTGGAGAGTCACCGTCAGCCTTCTTCTGCTCGCACCATTCAGCGAATAGCGACTTGGCCTCAGTCCAAACATCGTGTTTGTGCTGCTTTTCCACGGGATCAGCAAGATTGGAGCTGTCCCGTTCCGAGACTTTCGCCGTAAGAACGCCAGGTCCATCATCGTCAAGCAGCGCCGTCAGATTAGCACGCATGACGCGGAGGTAGCTGAGATCGGAGGGTGTCCAGTCTTCTGCCTCATTCTGATTGGTGTGACTGGCGCGGCGATTGACTTTCTTTCGTCCTGAGGAAGGAGCACTCGGGGCAGCTTGGGCAGTTCTTTTCATAGCCTCGAGTACGACTCGAGCACTGACGGGGTCGCCGGCTTCACAAAGATCCCATAGAACACTGAGAGCGAATGGCGGGCGAAGGGTCTTACCGAAAACGCCTGTGTCCGGAGTAGCGCGTCCTACAGCATCGTTGTGTGACTCGGCGGCTTGCTGATCCGCGAAGCCTTTTGCCCAGAGGTAGTTGAAGAGCGCTATGCGCTGGTTGCCAAGTCCACGTCCATTCAACATACGGAAGAGAATACTTGTCACTCTCGTGTCCCGCAATTCAGCCACAGGCTGGGGTGGACCATCGAGAGCCACGACATCAGCTGTCATATACCGTCGCAATCCGCTTAAGCCATCATTCTCGTCAGTCTGCGGTGGTCGTATGATACCGTCGGCTGCGGAGATCAAGTCAAGACCATAAACTCTGGAAGCAATGTCAAGACCAAGACGAATGTCGTTAATTGAAGCGTCATTGAGTTCCTTCTGCAAATTGCTGAAGATATCGGCCATGAGGAAATCGTCCGGCACAAAGCGAGGCTCATCGGGAACGGCATGATGGGCGGCTTCGTTACGATTTCCGGCTTTGCCGCCTGTTGCTTTATGCTGCTTGCGCTGATTGTTTCGGGACTGAGTTGCAGTCTGCCTCTCGTAGAGTTCGATGTCCATTAGCTTGCCAAGGCGAGACCAGATGCGTTCGACGGTGGCCACGCGCTCTGGGTGCGTAGAGTCTCCCTTCAGAGTGAAGAAGGCGGAGAAGGTGCTGACATCACCGAGAGGCAGCCAGTCGGACAACTTTCGGTTGGCCAGTTCGAGCTTTTCCTGCGGAGAAGCACTTGGTTCCAATCCTTTCGCCATGGTATCAATCAGACTTGTTGGGAAGAGTCGATCGTAAAGCTGTGCAAGCTCGTCTTTCTGATCAACGATACGGAGATAATGAAGATAGGTTCCGATGGTGTGACTGAACATCTTTGGGTGCTCGCGAATCTCCTTGATACTAGCCTGTTGAGAGACGAGATTGCGACGCGCTTGTTCGCTCATTCTGTGAAAGTCATCGCCGTCCAGAGTCAAGATATCGGTGGATTGAGGACCAGGGATAACCATGGCACGCTGAAAGTATCGTGGAAAAGCTTGTTTCCAGAGCCTCTCGATGTCCGGATACACTTCACGAATTCGTTGAGCCTCTTTGCGTCGAAGCCAAAATTCCGGACTTTGTTCTGTTGGCGATCCTTTGCGTTGCTCGATGAGGTGGCGATTGAGGCCATTGATTATGACGGTATAAGTAGCTGCACTGGGAAAGATGCCATCTTTCTTCATGGAATTGAAGAGCTTGAATGCGCGCTCAAGTCTACCCCGTTGCAGGCAAAGACGTAGAGCAGCGTTGTAAGGAGCCTTGATACGGGAAGCTGACTTCCAGGCATTGTCAGGATCAACGAGGACATCCTTTGTCTTGATCATGACACGGAGAACTTTCATCTCGCGCTCGAAATGATCGAGAAGGTTGTTGATATCTGTGTCGATCTGAACAGGGGAGACGCGCGATGACTTGATACGACGTTCGAGATCACTACCGACTTTGTTGATGTAATTGAGAAGCTCGTTTGCCCTATCCCTGAAACCGAAATGGTGTTTACGCTCATCGATGGAGAGTGCGCTTTTGGATCCTGRTGATGATGAACGAGGTGAAGAGCGGTGCGATATCGTCCTCGCACCATCTCGACTCGTACCATTCCTTTTCGTCGTGTCCCTATGGTCACGTTGCTCAGAATCTGCTGCCTTTGCTGGTGCTTTCGAGTCCCATTTTGAGCTTTGGCCAAGTCGTCGCAGTGTTCCTCTTAGGTTCTGTGCCGAGTTTGATGACGTGTTCTTGGACGGAGATGCCGACGCTGACCGCGGTGGCTGAGTGTAGAATGACTGAGCATGGATTCGAGGTGCCAAGAATGCAGGCGGAAGCGCCGATGTTCTGGCTTTTGCTATGGTGCTGCTTAGAGCGGAGGAAGGTTGGGTGAGCCGATGGAAAGGTCTGGGCAGTCCTCGTGCTGCGCTGCTACAGCACGACATCTTTGTAAGATGTTCACTGGAAGACCAAACTGCTAGACCACGTTTGGAAGTAGCTATAGAAAGAGCGCAAAGTCTTGAAAGGAAGGGTCGAAGGAGGTGTCGAAGGAAGTATCGAGGAATGTGATGTCGAGTGAAGAAGGGTCTCATCCTTTTTTTTTTTTCTACTTCAAACGAGTGGAGGAACAAAGGGTCTTTTCCGGCGTTTTGGAAGAATCTTCGCAAACCGCTTTTTCTAGACGTGTTAGGGTTTGTATGCTCACAAACAGGCATATCGGATCCGAAATCCTTCTGCCCTTATTGGCCCGTGATCGGAATCTTGAATCCAGATCTTCGCGCTCTTCCTCACTCAACCTTAACCAACCTCTCTCTCACTATCAACTTTGATCGCACCAACATTGTCGTACATCACCAGGAAAGACAAGCGATCCTCGAGTCACCTGAACTGCCAACGCTCTCCTCTCCGTACATAGTCACCTTAGGTACTCACATCAACTCACAATGGCCACACACCGAGATGCCAAGTTCCCAGGGAAACCCTACATCGACCCGGCTCCCATGCCATCGAGCCAGCCACACATTGAAGAGCTCGGTGTCACCTCCGCGCCACTGAAGTCCGCTTCTTTCTTCAACGGCGAGCACTGCAAGGATGTTAACGAGGACTTTATGCTTTGCAAGAACGAGAGCCGTGACCCTGCTCACTGCCTTAAGGAGGGTCGTCGAGTAACAAGATGCGCACGGGATTTGTAAGTAGCTTCGAGCAAAGCAAGTGGCGGGCTGCTTGCAGCAATGGACGACGCTTTGTACGAGAGCCGTATGAGTGGTTGCAATGATCACCAACTAACCCCGAGCCGACCTTCATCTCGCAATCTTCTACAATCATGTGACTGCTCCGTGATTCCTCGACTTCCGCATCCCGCGCCATTCATCACATAGGATCAAGAAGTTGAGCGACAACTGTGGAAAGGAGTGGGAGGCTCACTTCCAATGCCTTGAGCAGCACAACCAGGAGTTCTACAGGTGCAGGAAGCCAGAAAAGACACTCAATCAGTGTGTCTTTGAGAAGCTCGTAAGTACCAATTTGAACATCCGCAACATGCATCAAATGGAGCCGTAAGACTGACCGCCAACCGCTGGCCCCATCTTCTTTCTTGTGCCGTTTGTTGCACCAAAACAGAAACTGGCAAAGAACATCCCCGGATCGCCAGAAGGACAGCCCCAGATTCACGAAAAGAAGAACCCAGTGTGGGGATGATCATGCCCTCGACAGAATCTCAAACTCTTTCCCATGTCATCAGGGCCTCTAGATTTCGGCAATACACACATCCATGCAGCGTCAATTCGACATGGTACAAACCAAATTTTGCTCCACGGTCACACGACACAGAAGTTCAAACATCACCAAAGTTGACGTTCGATTTGAAAAGGCAATACATGCGGCGAATGATAGGCTCTTAAGGAGAGGAGGGGAGGGTCAGAATGCCGTTGCGGAACCGTGATCAGGACATAGACTCTTGGATCCATTGTCTCAGCAGACTTCCGGCTTGCTGCGTGGAGAGCTTGCCTCCCACGTCTCGCGTGCATTGACCGGATTCAAGACTGCGCTTGATCGCACTATCGACTGCATCAGCAATCTCAGAAAGACCCAAGGACCATCGACACATGAGTCCGAAGGACTCGAACATGCCAATGGGGTTGGCAAGACCTTTGCCTGCAATGTCAGGCGCTGATCCTGACACCGGTTGGTACACACCCACCGGCAGTCGACCATCAGCAGATGGAGTCGGTGGAGCATCTATCTCGGCAGATCCAAGCAGACCGAGAGAGCCTGGGATGACGGATGTCAGGTCGCTCAGAATGTCGCCGAAGAGCTGTCATGTGTGGAAGATGAGGACGAGCATCAGAGTCAGATTAGTGTTTGAGCTGAATCATAAGCTAGCTCAGACGAACTCACATTCTCTGTTAGGACAACGCCATTGAGCTTTCTAGGATCGCGAGCGAGGACCATCGCGGCCGAGTCAACCAGATGGTGGCTTAACTTGCTGACGAGTTGTGGGAACTCATCTCGAATCGTCTCTGTGACGACCCGACGCCAGAGACGAGATGTGGCCATCACGTTTGCCTTGTCGACCGAGATGATGGGCAGAGGATCGTTGCCATTTGCCAGTGACAAGGCTGCAGCAACACGTGTAAGGCGTACAACCTCTTCTCGCGTGTACTCGCACAAATCCGAGGCTGCAAGGAAGTGTGTGAATGAGTTTGAAGGAGCAAAACAGACTCTTTGATCAGTCTTCACAATGATGATCTTTCCTTGTCGGCACAAGGATAGCAATGTGCTCACCTTTCAATGCTTGCTGATCTGGCTCTTGCTTTTTGCCAAAGTAGATGCCCCCCGCGTTCTCTCGCAGTGTGATGATATTGACACCTCGGACCACGTCTGGCTTGAGAGAGCTGAGTTCAAGCTGTCTTTCAGATATGATCTTGGCAGGTCGCACGTTAGCATAGAGGTTGAGGTGCTTTCGCATCCTCAAGATACCCGTCTCTGGCCTTCTGCTTGAGTCACCAACATCCCACTTGGGTCCACCGACACTGCCAAGCAACACAGCGTGGCAGGTCGATGCCTCAGTCAGCGTGCTGTCCTGGATGGGGCAGTCATGCTGATCGAGGCAAGCTCCTCCAATCAGACGCTCGACTGTCTCGATCGAAACTTTGTAGCGTGATTGAACAAGGTCGAAGAGGGGCAAAATCTCCGCCATCACCTCTGGTCCGATACCATCACCTTGCAAGATCAGGATCTTGAATGTTTTACCAGCGCCTGTGCCGTTAGAAGTTGACATTGTGGGTGATGTTGTCCTAATGATAGCAGCAGCTTGCCAATGCACCGATGTCTCTGCCTCACTTTTGTGTGATTATGATGAGACTGTGAGGATGAAGTGAAGAGCGCGAGACCTGGTGTGCATAATCTGCCATGAGGCTGCCATCAAGCAAGTATCGCTGTCTGAGGGTGTATTGTGTATTGTGGGGAGACCAAGGCTCTCGGCTAAAAACCAACGAGTCACAATCCCGAATGTTATCTAAATCCGATGCAACCCCGCAATAAGGTCGTTCACGGTAAAATATCCATGCAAAGACGTTGAACTCACAGCAAACGTTAGACCTGGGGACAAGAACATGTTGTCCGGCTTTTGCCCGACTCCGGCTTTTGAGCCGTCGTCACCTTGAAAAGGGCGAACCAGGCACAGTAGGTCAGTGCGGTCGCATGGTAGCTTGGCTGAACCTCAACCGCCGACCTCTGCAACAGTCTCAATTGAGGAGCTATCCATCGACAGCACCACGACTTATCCGCTAAAGTGCATTGTAAGTCAAAGACCTACATGCCCTTCTTGCTCTTCCGTCAACTCAATCACATCATTGAACAAACTCCCACTCTTATACCGTCTACTCAACTTCAAACCACACATCTTGGTTCCTGTCATCTTCACTGCAACCAACAAGAGCCGACAACCGCGACAAGTGAGAGACAGCAACGATGGACTCCAAACTCAAGGATGTTTCGCTGTTGGAGGCATCTGAGTTCATCAAGATCTCTGACAACAATGATGCATCAGACAACGAGACTTTTATTGTAATGGGTAAGTCATTTGCACAACACAAATCTCTGCACAAGACTGATCTAGGCCCGCTGACGTTCGAAATCTGCTACAATCGACCGTCAACATTATCACAATCTTAGATCCTGGCCACGGAAAGCCGTTGCGCCACATGAAGGCATCCAATCTCGATGATGTCGACCGAGCGATCAACGCAGCAGCCCAAGCTTTTCCAATCTACTCGGCAATCCCAGCGAGAGAGCGAGCAAACATGCTGCTCAACTTTGATAGGCTGGTCCGAGATAACCTTGAGGATCTTGCCTGGATCCTGGTGTACGAGACTGGCAAACCTCTTGCAGAAGCTCGAATAGAGGTACAGTATGCTCTCACTTTCAGCTGGTGGTACGTCGGAGAGACAGAGAGAGTTCAAGGCCAAATTGTCAAGAGTGCCACCAATCCAGCCTTGCGTTTCCTAACCGTGCTGCAGCCCGTCGGGCCCGTGGCCATCTTGACGCCTTGGAACTTCCCCGTCGCCCTTTTCATTCGCAAGGCAGTCAGTGCTCTGGCTGCAGGTTGTACCATTGTAGCCAAACCTTCACCAGAGACGCCCTTGTCGACCATCGCTGTTGCCAATCTGCTCAAGCGTGCTGGATTCCCTTCTGGGTCGGTCAATATCGTCCTTGCATCAAACGGCAACACACCGGCGATCGGAAAAGCGCTTTGCTCGGACAAGAGGATCAAGAAGGTGAGCTTCACCGGCAGCACTCGAGTCGGTCGATTGCTCATGGAGCAATGTGCGCCTAGCTTGAAGAAGATGACACTCGAGCTTGGTGGCTTGGGAGCCTACTTAATCTTCGAAGATGCCGACATCCAAGCGGCGGCAACAGCTCTTGTTGCCAACAAGCTCCGACATGCAGGTCAGACCTGCATTTCAGCACAAAGAGCTTTTGTGCACGAATCGATCCTGAATCGTGTACTCAAGCTTATCTCGGACCAGCTGGATGGTGTAGTGCTCGGACATGGCTCCGAAAGCTCCAGTACACTTGGTCCACTGCAGACAGAGAGGAGCAAGCAAAAAGCTCTCGAGCATGTTGAGGATGCTAGAGCTAAAGGCGCCAAGGTCTACTCGTCGAGGGCCAAAATTCCAAGTTCGGGATATTTCGTCGCACCCACCTTGATAGCTGGGTGCACGAAGGATATGCTCGTGTTCCAAGAGGAATCCTTCGGTCCGCTGATCAACGTCGCAACGTTTAGCTCCGAGCAAGAGGCAATCGAGCTTGCTAACGACACCGATATGGGACTCACCTCGTACGTTTTCACCAAGGACTCGGCGCGTCTCTGGCGTATGTTTGAGCACCTCAAGGCCGGCAATGTTGGACTCAACGTTGGAGGCAGCACAACGGCGGCAGAGATCCCTTTTGGTGGTGTCGATCAGTCAGGTTTCGGCAAGGAAGCAGGCATCGGCGCCGGTCTAAAGGAGTACATGATCGAGAAATCCGCCACCATGTCGATTCAATAGCTTGTGCCCCAATTCATACTGAATTCATCATCTTGAATCGACGCTCGATCGTGCGCTGTCGTGGCTTGTGAGTTGTTGTGCTTCGGCTCTGTCAACCTTGATACAGCCTCGTTCCCACAGTGGGACGAACGTCGTCTGTGTTGAGTCTCATTTGAGTTTCATTGATGCGTTTCATCAAGGACTTGAGCTCCGCTTTGCGACAGGCCAATTGTCCGCCGTGTCCGCTTCCTTGCGGGAGGATTAGACCCTTATTTTCGGAATTAAGCCTGCTTTATTGCTTCTCCTTCCGCTTCGTCTCCTTCTTGTCAGAAGTGGTGTTCACTCTTTCTTCAAGGATAAGTTGGCAATCAGCATGTCGACTAGCATATCCGGCAACACTGCAAACACAAGCATTGTCGCCAACCGCTTCAACGACACTACAACTCCTGGTCGAGGTGGCGGCAGCCCTGATCGAAGTTTCGAAGGTCATAACGATGGCAAGAGGAACCGATATCAATACAGTTGCCTTCAATGTCAAAGGCGTAAGCAACGTTGCAGTCGCACATACCCATGTGAAAAGTGTACGCAGCGTGGTATTGCGCATCTCTGCTCACCACCATCCAACCTGCATCGTCCCTCGAGACGAATAAGGATGCGTCAGAAGGCCATGGCAGCAGCGGCAGCATCCTCGTCTGGTCAAGATGCGTCCAACGGCAAACAAGAGCAGGAGCAGGAGCACATTGAGGATGTGGAAGACATGGAGACATACGAGCTCGATGAAGATTTTTGTCAATACTCAGATCCTTCGGATCGATTTCAGTACCTCCAGCAACAGCAATCCCCAACTCAACTTTATCACACTACGCGCGAATACCAGCATAGAAGATCCCTTCCGTCCTATCAACCTCAACGTCAACCTCAGCCTCAAATGCCGATGCTGCTGTCCAACAGAAGTACCGACGTGGGGTCAGCGTCGATGTCTGGAGCGGCGCAACCTTTCCATCGCGAAGATGCTCTTGCTCAGCTCGCTACTGTAGCTCAATGGCCCTCTCTCCATCAGCATGACCGGTCCCAACAAACGAAAGAGCCGGTCATTCCAACCGCTTCTGCCACGGCGAACGCGGGCGTGATCGCAACGCCATCTTCCTCACGCAGCAAGCATAGCGTCCCTGGAATGGAATCAGATCAGCGCAGCATTGTCGATGCAGACGATGCGTTCATCGGCAAACCAGCGCTCAACGGTCTCGGCTGGAACCCTTTCCGCCGTCATGAAGGTGTCGGCACTGACCTTTTGTCTTGGACAGGTCAGCTTGGTCGAGGCTTTGGCCTTGTCATTCCCAAGTACGAGTTGCGATCTGTGCAACAATCGTTGCCAAGCAAGCCCGAGTCCAATCGCCTCTTGCAGATCTATCTCGACGACTTCAACTGGTCTCGCTTCCCTTCGAGTCCGCAAGAACTGAGCAAGGCAGTCGATTACTGCGTCGATCGGTGCCCTATCTCAGACGATGTGCAACTGCTACCGCTGATGGCGTTCTGCTTATCTATCTTCTGCTTGGCTACCCTTGATTTGGCTGTGAGGCCCTACCCAACCCGCTCATCCAGGACCTATTTCTTCGCTGCTCGAAAGGCTCTATCTCTATCGGAGAGCTTGGGTTTGCACACTCTTGACTCGCTCTCTGCATCGCTGAACTTGTGTCGATACCTCGACCTCTGCCGTGTTCCTCGTTCCACTTGGCTGCAGGTGGCTTCATGCATGCGTGGTGCTATTGACCTCGGCCTGCATCTAGATGGAGCATACCTTGGTCAAAATTGTTCGGCCACGTTGCAACGTAGAGTGCTTTGGTCTCACATTGTCCATCAAGATAGAGAGTGGAGCGTGTTGTTTGGTCGTCCAATGACCGAGATCCCATTCTCCACCACACCCTCACCATCATTGCAAGACTACCTCAGTATCGGCCTCGAATTGCCGTGCGCTCAATACCTAGTCATACGCGACCGCTTCCGGGTCTACATCGAGCGTATTTCACGTCTCTTCCAGGAGATTGCCGCTAGCTCAAACTCATCGCCGACGTCAAGCATCTATGAGAGAGCACTAGAGATCGACCAAGACATTGTTGAATTCACCGAAGCCTTACCGCCTTGCCTGTCATCTGCATTGCCATTGTCGGGTGGAGCGATGAGACATCAGGACTTCTCGACCATTTTCTATCATCATCTCTGCACGAACCAGATCCTGTTCTTCCGCTCGCTGTTGCATCGACCTTTCTGGATGGAATCGTCCGACTTAGTGTCAGCGGCCAAGTACAGGAACTCACGACAGATCTGTGTTGATCTTGCACTCAGCGACCTCCGCGGCCGGCGGCTACTCTCCCGTCGCATTCCAGTCACGATGCTTTGCCACTTGTACGGCAGCGCGTACTCCTTGCTCAGCATGAACACCATCATAGCAAGTGACATGCTCTTCTCACTGGAATTTGGAGAGGACGTACAGAGCGACGAGGTTCAGGAGAAGCTCGGCTACATTCAAGAGTACGTGGCTACTGTGAGAGCCAACATTCAGGAGTCGCGAGGTGACCATCTCGCTGTAAAGGAGCTCTATGTCATGCGATCGCTACTGAAGCGCATCCAGGACAAGGTTGCGATCATGAATCCCCAATCTGTAGCATTCCAAGTTCTTGGTGTACGGTATCCGGGCGGATGTGCCGATAGACTATCCATGACGCTGACGGAGCTGCAGAGCGCAGCCAATCTCTTGCTCAATATGGCTCGTGCGGGAGTTCGAGTTGATGACGCTACACGTATACCTCCTGGCAGCGACGAGAGGCTTCCAGCTAGCAGCGGGTCGAACCCGAGCTCTGATCCTTCTTCAGCAGGCGCGGCAGGACAGCATTACTCTCAGCCTCAAAGCTATGCTGCGGGAGGGAGTGCACCTTTCTCTGCGGAGGGCGAATCGAGTGTGAACGCTGCTCATGGTGTTGTAGGAGAGATTGGATCAGTGTCAGATGCGCTGAACCCGGCCAACGGCGCTGTGGTCACACCCTCGGCGGACTCGCTCGACCTGTTCCTCTCGAATGCAGATGAGTGGCTGTCTTCTTTGCTCAACCCAGGCGCCGCTGCTTTTACCGCTCCTACCCAGCCGCTCGACTTCGGCTTCTCTCTCTTCTAATCACTACCGCTTCTTGGTCTGTAGTTCAAAGTCTGATAGCAATGTCATTATACCCAACGCCATGCTGCGATGCTGCGATCGACAATGATTGACAGTTCATGTGAACCAGAAGGATGACCTGAACAGTCTCGCTCCGTGTCGCAATGGAGCTCTGAGCCAAATCTGGCTAGAGAGAGCAGCGCGAAACAGCCTCAACGTCAAGCCTTCTTTTGGAGTCCTCTCGCGGGGTCGATGAGAGCACTTACGGATCACGGCTCTTCCCTGTCCCTATCTCATGCAAAGCTTTCAGCCTGGGACGAGTGTACCTCCCGAGATCCGTTTTCTTCGGTAGATGCGGTCTTGATTGTGATGAGCTTTTGTGTGATCCACCCGTCACGCGTCCGCTCCAAAGTGGAGCGGATCTGTTGCAACGAAGCCGTAACCGCTAAGAAGAAATCCATCACCTTTTCCTGCACTCTCACGCTTGTGCAAAGGGGGGAGAGTGCGGAGCTGCTGCTTTAGGCTAACCGTACATACAGCGATGTGGCCCAAAGAAGCTCAAAGCGACCTCCTAGCGAATGAGGTGGAAGGGGTGACAGACACTGTTTGCTTGCAATGATGGTCGAGCGGGAATGTCCACTGCACTGACTGGATTCTAGTTTGAAGCACTTCCACGATGACGTGCGGAAGAAGTCTGCGGGCTAACTGTAAGGCATTAAGGTTTGAGCCGCTTTGAGCTGCGGAGAGGCGAACCTCCGTGCGGAAACGGAAGCGAATTGTCGCTACGCGTTGTTTTCCTTCAGAGCTTTGTACAATACCGTAATTGCGGGAAGGATCGTCCTTGTGAGCGTTCGGAAAGGCCTTCGTGTTCAGTAATGTTCAAAAGCACTTCCAAGCAGCTTCCGTAGTCCTGAAACGCATATAACACAGATCCCGCCGACCTTGTGCAAGATTGACCCGCTCTTGTCAGAGTGGAATGATCTGTTGCTCTCGATCTTCTCGCCTTCGACGGACACCTCTCTTGCTTCTTTACAAATCTTCCTCGGTTTCAGATCTCTTTGCAACTTCGAAAAAGATGGCTTCAACAAACTTTTATCTGATGATCATGAATCTTAAATCGCAAGAGCCGTTCTCTCGCTCGCTCCTGGACGAGTGGTTTCCCCTTCACTTCTTTGCAACTTCGCACTTGACGGACGCGGTCGGCTTCTATGTTGCGGAGACCCACGCAGATGTGTTGGAGATACTCTTGAAGGCACAGTTCTTCTACGGATCTGTCATCCTCCTCGCAGGAGAAGACGAATTCATTCGGTTGCTCGGGCGGTTCTCGGAAGAAAGGAGGAGCGACGCAACTGTACCGCCTTATCGGGGTCGTTTGCTGACAATGGATTCTTGGAGGGATGTCATGAGGCTTTCTCTGGAGCTAGAGGCGGCAGAAGACCTGATCGTGGACGCGGAAAGAGGATCAATCGAAGGGCAGGAGGATGATAACGAATCATTATACTACTCAGGTACTGAAGGAGATACAATGTCTATCGACTCTGCTTTTGGTGAAGGCAGTGACGACGGGAAAGACGACGATGGTGACGACGACGAAGAAGATGACGACGACGAAAGCGAGGGCCTGAGTGAGCTGCTCGATCTGGTCCCGCTTCACCCACCGTTCAATCTAGCAGACCACTTCCGAATGGATGCGACTTTCCGCGATAAGGTCAAGCTGCGCCTTCATGAGGAACACGACCTGCCCTGTGCCTCTTCTTACGGATGCTTCATCTTGATGGCGTTCGAAACGCCCTCGCTTGCGAGCTCTTCAAGTCACAGAAGAAAGGGCACACATGAGCACAGTTGGAGCAGGAAATAGCTGATACCACGTTATGATTGAATGTATATGAATACAGAGCAGAAAGCATGTGTGACCGGAGAGACCTTGGCAAATGAAGAGTGCGTGTAAAGACGTGAGGGTATCGTGACAAGATGCAGACTTAGAAAAATAGCTTAACGGTCGAGAGTGGAAGTAACAACGTTGCCTTCCTTGTCGCTGCCCTTGTTCGAGTCATTGTCGGCGTACTCAATGTCATTGCTACGGTGGGCGGCAGCCTTGATGTCGGAGGCGGCGTGGGCAGTGTCGATTTGCCAGCCGTCAGTGGTGAAGAGCTCGTCGATCTCCTCGAGGTTCCTGCCCTTGGTCTCGGGAAGCAAGAAGTAGATGACAGGAACCCAGCAGGCGTTGAGGATGGCGAAAATGATGTAGGTCTTCCACTTGATCTGCTGAATTGCGGAAGGAGTGAACTTGACAACGGCAAAGTTGAAAATCCAGTTAGAGGCAGTCGAAAGAGCGGAACCCTTTGTCCTGATAAGGAGAGGCAAGACTTCGGAAGGAATGAGCCAGACAGTAGCCTGGAAACCAAGCGAGAAGAAGAATTCGAAGACAAAGAGCATAGCGGAAGCGGCTTGACCGTAGATGGCTCCGCCGCCCTCCTGGGTCTTCTTGACAAGGCCAGTCTGAGCACACATGACGGCAGACATTCCAGCAATGCAGGGGATAAGGAGCTTGCGGCGACCGACGCGGTCAATAAGGAAGTAGGAGAGGGTGGAACCGAGAATGAGGCACATGTTGAGGCCACCGGCAAGGAGAGCAGATTTGTGCTCGTCGAATTTGAGGGACTGAGAGAAGAGGGTACCGCTGTAGTAGATAAGGGCGTTGATACCACTGAGCTGCTGTGCAGCCTGGATGAAGCAGGCAAGGAACAAACGCTTGCGAGTCTGGATGCGGTCGTTCGCAATGAGAGCGGTCCAGCCAGTGTTCTGTGCTGCACGCTCGTGCTCGATGGCCTGTTGAATACCGGCGAATGACTTTTGAACTTCAGGGTCACTGAGGGGAGCGTTGTGGAGACGCTCAAGGACAGCGATGGCCTCAGCCTCGCGTCCCTTGGATGCGAGCCATCGGGGAGTTTCGGGGATGATGAGAGTGCAGACCATGAGGAAAGCGATGAAAACGCACTGGAGCGCGATGGGAATTCGCCAGATCTTGCTGCCGGTGAGACCGCTGAAGCCAAAGGCGTAGTCGACCCAGTAGGAGATGACGATGCCGAAGTTGAGAACAGTTAAGTCGAGGGCAACGAGCTTACCACGAGAGATGGCGGGGGCGGTCTCGGCCTGAAGTATGGGGACGGTCGAGTTGATGGCACCCATACCAAGACCGGAGATGATACGACCGAGGATCATAATACCGACAGTGTTGCTGGCAGCCTGGATGATGGCACCAACAATCATGATGACAGCGCTGACGAGGATAGTACGCCTACGACCGAGAACATCACCGACAACGAAAGTAGACAGAGCGCCAATGAAGCAACCGATTTCGTAAAGGGAGACAATGTTACCAATTGTGTTGGCATCAGGGTTGTTGAAGGTCTTGTTGAACTCGCCGAGAGAGACCAGCCCTCCAAAAATTCCGTTATCGTATCCGACGAGGGAAAAGCCAGCAGCGCAACTGGCAGTGATGACGGCAAGCAACCAGTTGCCACGAAGACCAACGTCGACACCGAAGTAGTCGTTGGAGATGCGGCGGGGGGTGTATTCCTGTGCGCGACCCATGATGAAGAATTTGTCTGCGTCAAGAGCGACGAAGGCGGTGAGTTGAGGAAGAGAGAAGAGGTTGTTGGCCGAGCGTACTCGTCTATAGGAAGAGGGGTAAGTTCAACCTTGACGAGAGATGTTGGTGGAGAGAAAGCCGAACGGAGAAAGGTGCGGAGAAGTTTGCGGGGGAGTGGTGGTAAGGATGAAAAGAGGAAGAGATCTTATACAAAAGACGAGTGTTGTTGAGGACGGGCAAGAGGTCAAAGGACAAGACCTGGACGAGGGTGAGGATCGTTGACGAGGAGCGAGAGGTCGAAGGACTGCTACGTTGGGTGCAGAAGTCGCATAATTTGCTGGAGAGGATGGCGTGTGAGTTTGTGCAGCTGTCATGCAGAAGGAAAATGGGTTGCATGAGCGAAGGAGCCAAGCGAGGTGGGCCGGACAACTGGAAGGCTTGGGTGGGACGAGATGAGGAAGGTAGGGTAGCAGTGCATGCCACGGTTTCATTTCATCGCTGGTCAAAGCACAAAAACAAGATTTGGTGAGCCACTTTGAATCAGGCACGGCAGCAAATCCTGAGTATAGCAAAGTTAGGTTTGGTGCTGATCAAAAAGGAACAAGAAGCGGCACTCCGGGCCGGAAAAGATGGGAAAGTGGATCGTTGCAGGACGTGCAAAGGTCGTGGAAGGGCAGGACCTGAAAAATTGTAGCAACCGCAGGCAAGGATATCAATTAGGGAAATGTGAGAACATGAAAGTATACTGGTAGTTCATGGCACTGGCCGAGAGGGATCGGCTCGAGGAAATCGTAGGACGGGGATTGGGAGGAGCTGCGGGGTAGTAGGACAGCTACCGTCTCCTTCCAGCTTGTGGCGTATTAGAGACTAGTTTCTCAATAGGTTGCAAGTACAGTACTGTACAGTACATTGACAGGTTAATACGGAGCGCGACTGTTGTTCAACGTCGAACCAATCAGACTCACAAACCCACACACGCACATGGGCTTAAGCAAGAGTCACACATCGCTGCAGCACAAGCACCAGCAGGCAGAGGTGGCACGGTCGATGGCAACAAGGACGGCAGTAGCAGAGTCTGGCAATGCGGACCGGTGGGGACCCCACGGTGTAATCAAAGGCCGATACCTGCCTTGTCTGACACAGCGGCGTCAAAAGAAGGAGGTAAACAAACAGACTGATGTAGACCGCCTTGTCCGCCCATCATTCCATTTGTATCCTTACTTTATTTAATTTTCTTTTTTTCTCATGCGCATGAAATCTCAGAGAGGAGAAAAGAAAAAGAGGCTTTCAGGGTGCAGCGGCACAGCAGAACTCGCCAAAAAAGAAAGCCTAAGCGGACCGCGGGTTGGGATTACAGAGGGGCTGGGCTGAAGTACTGTACTCACAGGACTGTAGAGCGCCCCTTCCGCACAAATTAGCACAGCACATTCTGACAATTTCTGCCGAGGTCTAGATTGGCCATTGGCAAAGTTGACCGATGAATCAGACTCATCTGCCCAGCTGTTGCCAATCTGAACATTGCACAGAAAAATTTGAGTTGAGGGTTTTCACAATTCTCGCCTACAGTATATGGATCAATCCTGATCGGTCATGCCGGTCCTGCGAAAGTGCGAGTCGAAGTCTTGTCAACGTCAAGGCTTCCCTTTGCCGTACCTTGTATTCTAGAGTCAACCTATTTTCAGTCGAGCTTCTGTCAGTCAATCCATTGTTGTTCCTAAGAGCTTGATTCGGCTGTGATCGAACAGCATCATCGACAAAGAGACGTGGTGGTGTAAATATAATTGTCAACAAGAATCTGCCGACCTGCCGTCGGCTTCAGTCATCGGTTAGAGCTCTTGTGAGTCGAAGAAGATGTACAGTACAGTACACGAGTCGCAAAGCGGTGTCCAGCGGTCCGTACTGTACAGATCCTGGCAGCTGATGCCCAATGACGAGGCAGACCACCACTCACCCCGCACCAATCACAACCCCTTCATGTGGTGCTTCACAGTGACCTTACGAAATGAATACGGCATCACTAAGTACTGTAGCTTTGGGCCCCGGATTTTGCACTTCTCCACCAGAATATTCCACCACAACTGACAATCGAGGATCGGAGTGCAAAATGCAATTCCTCGTCAAGCACATCTGTCAGGGCCGCACAGACAGTCGTGACATGCTCGACTCACTACCAGTCACGCGCTGAGTTTTATCTTCGGGTGTACCTTCGGTCGGACTGAAACCCAACTACGGACCGGGTTTCCGCAGTGATGCCATAATCTTCGTATACTCTCCTAAAAAGACGGACTACAGCAAGCAACCGCAACCTCAGAGTCATGTTTCCGGTCCGCTCCTCCTCATCCACAACCTTGCCTCCACCAAGCCGCCATGCATACCGCAGGCTCTGCTCCACGTTTCTCGTCGCGTTTGCTTCCCGGTCTCATATATGCACATGTGCTCAATGTGTGGAACTCTCACCTTTCGCAGTAAATTACCTGCAGAGCGTCCTGCAACTCACCCGGTCCGTGCAGACTCCACTTCATTTATTCTACTCAGCCTGTTACGTTCCATCTTTCGCATCTCTAACATTGACACCGTTTGCTTGATTCCTTCTCCGCAATACCCGAACGTGAACAACACACAACCCCCACCCCGCCGAACTTCGCATTCTTCTCGAAACAAGACTCCATCAATAGCCCCTTCTTATACCACATTGTTCAAACACGTTAACCATACATCCACAAGCATTCGACTACACGATCCCATAGCGACAACATGTCCGCCCAACAGAAACAACAGCAGGTTGGTGTTGTCAGCTTGGACCCCGCCTTCGATCGCCTTGTTGGTGAGTATCATGCCCGTAGGCCAGATTTGACATGATCATCAAAAGATTGGACTGCTAATTGCGTATTGCGTATGCTCATGTCATTCTCCACTTACAGGCAAGAATGCCGCCTTGCGAAAGCTCTTCCATGAGGATAACGGCCAGCAGACCTTCCACGAGGCAGGTATCTATCTTCCCAAGCACAACAAGGTCTATCTTTCATCCAATCGTCTTCCAGATTCCAAATTTGGCCAGCGCTCCCTCCTCGTCAGTGTACCATTGGATCAGCTTCCATCGGCAAGTACGGATTCCGAAGATAGCAACGGACTTCTTCCTGACCTCTCGAGCGAAGAGCAGAAGAAGTTCTACTCGACGCTAGAGATCGTCGAGCATCTTCCAGAGCACATGGCCATGCTCAACGGTGCCACCAACTGGGACGATGACAGCGTGCTCTGGTGTGAGCAAGGCTCGGAGAACCGCAAGCTCGAGTCCGCCTTTGTCGTCCACAACGTAGCTGCCAACAAGACCACATCCATGCTCAACAGCTTCGAGGGCAAGCCTTTCTCCAGTCTCAACGATGCCGTCAAGCATCCCACTACTGGTTGCGTCTTCTTCACCGACCCTGACTACGGCGTTGAACAGTCTTACAAGTCTCCTGACACGGTCTACGCCCCGAACGGCGTCTATACCTGGAATCCCAAGACCAACCAGGTCAAGCTCATCGACGCTACCAATTACTCGAAACCCAATGGTGTCACTTTCCTCCCTTCGCCTGCCAACGATGGTTCCGGTCTTCTGATTACCACCGACACTGGTCTCTTCCGCTTCCAACGCAACGGTCCTATGGGTATGGGTGACTTCTACATCGACGAGAATGGTCCTTCAGTGATTTACTCTTACAAGGTGCTTCCCGACTCCGAGTCTAAGGATGGTCTTCCAGCCGTGGATGTGGCATCTCGCAAACTGTTTGCCAAGTCGACCAGTGGTGTTCCCGACGGCATTCACGTAGACCAGCTGGGCAACGTCTGGGCAGGCCACGGCGATGGCGTACACTGCTACCAAGTTGAGAAGGATGGAAGCGGCAAACTCATTGGCAAGTTTGTTCTCCCAGGTGGAAGGGGCTGTGCCAACTTCTGCTGGGCTGGCAAGACCAGCTCCGGTCAGTACAGGCAGCTATTGTTTGCTGAAGATGAACTCTGGGAAGCTTTCCTCGATGTCAATGGCCAGGACTAAAGACTTTTTCACTCTCCACTTGTCACATAGAACCCTTTGATCAACTTGGAATGAGAACAACGTTCCCTAGATCTCGTAGCGTGATCATCCCTAATGTCTGTGTTTGGCAATATGCTCATACTATCGGATCCGTGTCCGAGCTAGCAAATGAAAGCTTCGTCGTTGCGAAGGTCTCCATCGAGCGGAAGTGCCGATTTCCACCTCAACAATCACATTGTTCTCACGCCACTGCGGGTAGTTTCCAAATCCTTTGTCAACTTGTCGTCTCATCCGCTTGGACAAACAAGTGGTTTGTCGCTCAGTCAAATGAGCCAAGGGCTTGCATATATGACCCACCTGTGGGCAAATGTTCCACCTCACGATGCCACCACATCGACTCCCACTTCTCTGATTCGCACGCCACATCCAACATGACTTTCTCCGCTGTACCCAGCGATAACACGACCAAGCTCTCTGATAATGACCACACCAAGTGGCTAGAGAAAGCCAAAGATGCGCTCTGGCAGTACGGAATCAAGTCCGAAACCATCATGCAAGACGTCTTTGACTGTATTGCCATCCTCGAAAACGACAAAGATACTCTCTTTGATCCTCCGCGTATGGCCAAGATCGCAAACGAGCTCGAACGCTATCTCGAGTTTATCGACTTTGTCAACGAGGTGCTCGAAGATATGGTCATGGATGCCGAAGCCGTGAAACGATACAGACTCTTGCAAGAGGACAGGTTGCTTGCGCAGCGAACAGAGAGTGCATGTCGGGTTTGAGCAAAGTGAGTTTTACGGCCGGGATGTCCAACACCGTTGGTGATGCGGAGGAAGTTAGAGATGCGGAATTCCACCGGCTGCAGGGTTTTGGCCGCAGGTCATCTGCATTGTGACATGCGACTTTGCAGTCCACTCCTTCGCTTCGCCTCGCTTGCCTTTGCTTTTGCCAGCGCAACTTCCACTAACGCGGTACTGAGCATCTTGAACGCATTCTTCGACTCGTTTTCTCCTTCTACCTCAATCTATGACCATCACAGTCTTTCAAGATGCGCTTGCTTAGCGATGGTTTACTACAATTGTCCACTCAGAACGATTTGCAAGGACGCAGGCGCAGCAAAGGGTGGAAGAAGCAAATTCGTACCGCTGGATCACCACCAGTGGGGTCCAGCTGCAAGCGAGCAGGTCTGAGCTGCGAATCCTTTTGGTTGGTATGGCTTGGCGCATAAATTTCCGCCTGCTCTTTGACGCAAATTAGCGTGTTCAGCGTGTTTCCGTTGCTTCGCTGTCGCTTTTCGACAAGCGCTAACCGACGTCTTCGAAACAGAGGCGCTTTTGCCCTATATTCCTGCCCCCCTCATTCCGCGAACGCCACGCCTGCATGACTGCTCTAACTCGTCTTTCTCTCTACGGTCGCCGTTGTCAATGAAGCACACTGCATCAACTTTGAGCATATGACTGCGCCTGATCCGACTCTTCTCACAGACCTTCTCTTCCGCTGTTCATCTCAAGTCTCAGACTTAAAAGACTTCAGTCCTTGAATCCCTACTTCATTCGCCTGTCATCCCCTTTGATCCTTTCTTTTTACCATCATCACTGCTTCATCTAGCTCTTTCCTTCAATCTTCCTAGCATCTCAATCATTTCAGTATGAAGTCGATCCTCACCTTCGGCGTTTTGGTGTGCGCCGCCCTTACAACATCTGCGGTCGCCTTCCCCACACCTAACGAACCACTGTTCGTGTCTCGCATGGTTAAAAGACAACTCCTTCCTCCCAACCCCGTCTCAACTTGTGGGGATTATGCCCTCGAAGAACCACAGAAGCTCGAAGTTCGATCTTACAACGACTCTATCACTGCCTATCTTTCCGTCGCCTCTGACAACGCCGGTCCTTTGCTTCTGACCGCCCTCAACCCTGCTAGCGGCTCTGAAGGCGCGTACGAATTTGACTTCCAGACATGCAACTACCAGGGATTCACTCAAGGCTTCTCTCGCAACAGCGGTGGTAGTATGGGAGCTCCACTCGAGTTCTGGGGTCGTGTCGTCACTAATGTTACCACCACCAACGAAGCTTCCGAACGAAAATGCCTTTCAGCTCAGCTCAACAAAGCTTCTGAAACCGCAAGAGTCATGTCTGGCACCTTCCATTTGGAGAATTGCAATGAAGCTGACTCCAAACAGTGGTTCCGTCTGCAAGAAGGAATCGGCGGTGCCACGGTCAGCTACTTCCCCCTCAGGAACGAAACTGGTTTCAAGTACAACGGTGAGACCCCAGAGTACTTCAAGGTCGACCTCCACCCAGAGGGCGATCAAGTCAATGCTGTCGAGTTCACCAGCGAGAACTCCTACCAATATGTCCGTTTCGAATAGTATGACCGTAGATACCTGTGCTGGTCCATTCTGTTTGTTCATCTAGCTGTTAGCAATCGACTCCGGGCCGCGAATTCACTCAATTCCTCTTTCGATGGGTTGTGCAAGGTCTCTGTTTGATGCTAACGAAACGGCAGCGGAAATGAGACGATACATAAAATGCTGAAGTTCGGTGTGAAGGACCTTTTTTGACCGTCTCGTTCCAGACAATAAATAAGAACAGCACTGCAATCGTGAATTAAGTGGCATCAGCACCGTAATCTGGTACCCCTGAAAGGTCTTTCCGCAAGTCTGAACGTCATTTCAATTGGTGCAAGTTCGCATCAGCGCTCGGAGGCCCGAGGGAATGGCATAGAGTTTCGTCGGCCCGTATTTTCTGCTTGCGCACTCGTCTCGCCGATTTGTCTTCCTCTTCTTCGACGCCGTCCTTCAGGAGAATGCTCCTGTGAGTTGTTTCCGCCACCTCCCTCGGTGCCGTCTTCGTCCTCATGGCCTTGTCTCTGCCTCTCCATCCTTCTTCGTCGCTCCAATAATCTTGCCCGCTCTGCGTAAGCTTCAAAAGTGGCTTGTCTTGCTTCAGCCGGAGTAGAGGCTCCAGAGCCAGAGATGAAGACTCGAATGCCCGTCGGCGACGAGCTGTCTGCCTCATCTTGGCTCGTATCTCCGTCAGGGTTGTGGGCTCTTGTACGGCGTAAGCGTGGAGGCGGTGAGGAGCTGGCGAAGCTGGAGTCCGCATCCTCATTTTCACCATCACCTCGACCGGCACGTCGAGACTCGGTGCGAAGGAAATCGACCAAATCAAAGTCAAATGCATCCTCGCCAGCCATGCCAAGATCCAAATCGAGATCGATATACTCTTCTGCCTCGGAATCTCGTTCTTCTACAGCTGACGCTGCCACGGGTGACTGAGAGCGTGGACCGCCCTGACTTCGGCTTTCGCTCCGTTGACGTGACTGAAGAACGGCAGCCGGTGTGGTAATGAAGGTGAACGATCCACTTCGGCCACTTCGGGGACGATCGGGAGGAGGCTGAAGCGAGGAAAACTCGTCCGCGGCCGCAGCGCTTTCGTGAATGGGAGAGTGCGGAAGAGTGCCGATTTCGATACTTGTCTCGACAATGTCTTCTTCGACGGCGCCAATTTCTTCCGTCTGTCGTTGTTGATCGTCCGCCATGGGGTTTGAGGCGGGATCGGCAGTGTTGCGAGCGCGACGCAGGGACAACGACGACCGTGCAGATCGGATGCTGGAGGAGTCCGAGTTACTGAGCGGTAAGCCGCGCACAGCATTGCGGCGACTCAAAGTGGTGGTCCGAGTCAAAGACACATCCGGATCGGCATCTACAACAGTGGCGCTTGCTGGCTGTGAAGCCTGCGGTTGCTCTGCATTGCTCATAGGGATGGTCGTTCCTTCTTCATCTAGAGCGGGTGCGGCGGGTTCGGTTGAGCCGGCGTTCTCATTGTGTAGACGGAGCAATCGTTGCAACGCAGAAGCAACGGAGCTTGCCTCAAGAGCAGCGCATACCTCAGCATCCTGGTTGAGATCATTTGCCAGAGCAGCATCGTGACTACGCGCGTAAGCCCATGCGGCTTGAAGGTCGGAAATAGGATTGGGGCGAGAGTTGGATGGATCGGATATCATTGGGGCCAGGATCTCGTCATCGAGCGCATACGGAAGCTCGAGATCTGGATGCCATCGAGCGTATGTCTCTTCGCGATGATTGGATGTTGGCGGCGCGTCTGGGTATCGGGAGCGGTCGCGATCGAGATGATACCATGCAGCAAGCTTGCGTCGCCAGGCACGGATGGAGTCGGCGGAAGGAGGCTGAACATCGGCTCTCGACCAATGCGCCTCTTCGATGGTGGCAAGAAGATGACGATGTGCTCGAAGCTCGGATTCACGAGCAGTGACTTCAGAAGTTTCGTGCGTACTTGCGTTGACATCGCTCTGATCAGCGCGACGTGTCATCGAGGAGAGCAACATAAGGTTGCGTGCTCTCCAAAGTGACGTTCGCATTTGAGAAGAGTCGGCATTGCGTTGTGGATTAGCTGCGTGTGCTGGTGACGCCGCTTGGCGATCGGGCTCGCGACTGGTGTTGGCGACAAGGCAGGACAAGCGCCGGAGGGTATCATCGAACAACTCGATTGTGTCCATCACAAGGGCATAAGACGAGCCGAGATCTGGCTGTATTGAAGAAGAAGCTGACTCCTCTTGTGTCTGAGAAGTTCGTGATTGGTCTACAGACTGCAATTGGGTGCATGCGAGATCCATGTGGAGTTGGAATAGGGAGGCTCGTAGAGACTCGATCGAGGTGCGAATGAACTGACTATTTCGAAGACGTTCGGCATCACTGATGGTCCTTGCTGCTTCTGCGTTACGCCTGGTAGCCTCAGCAAGTCGAGCGTTGATAGCCTGCTGAGAAAGTCCCACGGTAGAGCTAGGGCGTGTGATGGATCTGCGCTGCGCAAGCTGTGGGACCAGACTATCCGGCGAGATATTTGAGGAATCGGGATTCTGGCTTGGCGGAGCACGATTGACCCTGATCGGCAGGTGCGTAGCGAAAGTGAGGGGTTGCGTGCTGCGTGCGGTCAGGTTCGAAGATGCATGCCGCATGGAGGGCAGCGCTTCCTGTGACGATCCTAAACGGCGATTGGTGGAGGTGAGCGTCAAGTCACGAAGGGTGCGGCGAGAAGAGCGCTCAGGCTCATTGACACTGGCAGCTGGCTGAGCACGCGTGTCATCAGAACCGCCAAGAGCTCGCGTCGAGGTCCGAAGTGAACGGAGAAGCTGGTAGGTTTGATCGAGGGAGGCGGTGGTGGCATCGCGGTCTGCAGAGTCCCAATCAGGATCGCCGGATTGAAGACGAGACCAGACAGCTTGACGTGAACCATACCTTGGTTGAGCAGCAGCGCGGGAAGGAAGACCTCGTGAAGCTGCAATGGCAGATCGAAGTGAAGCTGCAGGGTCGAGAGATGGCCGACCGGAAGAAGAAGATGGATCGTAGTGAGGGTCGCGCTTCTTGGCGAGCGCATGACGAGCAGTCTCTTTGATGATGATTTCAAAGCTGCGTTTCAATAGTTTATCGGTAGGATCGAGATGGTCTGCAAACTGTTCAAAGGTGTAGTCGGGCTGCGACATGTTAGGGTTATACGCCGATGCTGGGTCAAGGTGGGCATGAGAAGCCGAAGCCGAGGAAGAAGGATCGGCGACAGTAGCTTGGGAGTCGGAATCGTCATTTGAGTCGATCGGATCGCGGACATATTGCATCTCTCGTGCTCTGCTGCGACGCTGAGCAGAAAGGCTTGCTACGCTGTCGGTGCCGAGAGAGGCTTCTCGGGAAGGGCGAATGGAGGTGGGAGGGCGCAGGCTTCCAAGTGGCGGTGAGAGTGACGAGGATGCGGATACATTGTTAGTTGAGGATGAAGAGGCATGATTCGCTTGATCTGCATCGCGAAGGAAGGATAGAATGACACGGTTGCGGCGCGAGACGGAAGGGCACAAATCGAATGCCTGTTCGATTTCGTTGGCTTCATTGAGCTGATCGAGTACATGGATGCACACCTGCTTGATCTTGTTGAGAAAGACGTCGTCGAAATGACCAGGAGTATGGCGACCCATCTTGTCTACGTGAGCAATCCGGGGAGGATTGCAATAGAAAGCGAAAGAAGAATACCCAGGTCCAAGAGGACACTAGCCAGGAGGCCGGTTTGATGGATGACTTGATTGTCAAAATCAGTGGCTGGTGGTCGTCATGGCCGATCGTTGAGGAGAACCAAGTTGTTAAACTACGACGCTAGTGGCGAAGATCAAGTGCTGGAAGCGTGTCAAGTTGCAGTCAGTCGTCTAGCGAGGTTGAATGGTGAGCAAATGGGAGAGAAGGGCGGAGCATTTGGCGCAGAGTCGAGCTGAACAGATTCCCCACAGTGATTCGAGTCTAATCTTGGTAGATCGGCGATTCATCCTTTTGGCTAGGTGTGACAATGCAAAAAATAAGATTCCGGTAATCTGACATTGTTACGAGCCTGCAACCGATTTGCCCGTGTACAGTAACTACTGTATTGGCTGACTCAACAACACCCGAAGTCGATTACGAACACCCGATAAGCTTTGTGTTTGTTTCGACACGGAAACAAAGCTGGCATGTCAAGGTTCGAGGGATCAACGACGCAGAAAGGGGTTTGCGATGAGGAAGGAACAACCACGAAAGATTCAAATGCCATTACGTTTTGTGGTGTGCTTGTCTGCTTGCACTGAGAAAAGACCCTGAGTTGTCAGGCAGAATTTGGGCGTGTCCGTGGGAAAGACGCTTAGGACAGCATGTTTTTTTGCAAAGTTACCTGCGAGTGGATTGCGACTGAGTGTGGCAATGCATTCGGCTTTAGTGTGGCTGCGGCGGCACCGTGTCTTTGCACACAGATCAAGGCGAAACTACTCGAGGATGTCATAAGACATTCCGAACAAGCAGTCACTACTCTCTCGCTCTCCTCCAACTACCTCCACCTCACCACCGTTTCTGTCTGCGTTAATACCGAAGCGTACCATCATTCATCAGGATTGATCTTCATCTTGGCACGTCAGCAAAGTCAATATGCCGTTCCCACTTCCGCTAAACTTTCCGAAATGGCTCTCCGAGAACGGCCACCTCTTACAACCACCGGTAGGCAACTTTTGCCTTTTCCGCACCAAGGATTACACGGTCATGGCTGTTGGTGGACCCAACGCAAGATCTGATTACCACTACCAGCCCACAGAAGAGTTCTTCTACCAGTACAAGGGCGACATGCTCCTCAAGGTCATTAACGAGGAGGGCAAATTCCAGGACATCCCGATTAAAGAAGGCGAGATGTTCATGCTTCCAGGTATGTCTACCATGCCAGCTTTGAGCCACCTTCAGATCATCACAGCTGACATATTTGACCATCACATTGCTAATCCGTGTCTACAGCAAACACACCGCACTCGCCTTGCCGCTTCGCCGATACCGTTGGCATCGTGGTGGAGCGAACAAGACCAGAAGGCAGCCCCGATGCTATGCGATGGTACTGCCCGAACAAGGCGGCACATGGCGATACACCTACTCTAGTCAAAGAGGTCAAGTTTCAATGCACAGATCTCGGTACTCAGCTCAAGCCCATCATCGAGTCCTGGGTCAATGACGAGGCTGGCCGCAAGTGCGCTCAGTGCGGCTACACACAGGCCGCTCGCGAACTTCCAGCATAAGTATTTTTGTTCTGCAATTTTTCATACGCATAGACCACACAATCATAGACCATACCCACTCGTCAACATCAAGCCTCTTTGTGATCATCCACCTCTGAGTCTGATGCTGCCTATTTGGAGAGTCTTGAGAGCTGAGCGTCGTTTGCAATTCTTCTCGAATCGGTGAAATTACGCATATGCTTCCGCGCACAAATAATCTTAGAAAAGGTGCGATATCGGGATTCGGTCACCTTGAGAGGACTGAGTGTGGAGAATTGCGAATCGGCAGTGCGGCCGTGCGTGGTTCGTGGCTCAACTCAGAACCGCAATCAGAATGAGTGCATCGCGCAGCAAGCCAGCAACACTGCTACAGCACAGTACAACACAGAGACCCTGATCATATCAAAGCTTCACTCATTCACCATCCTTGATCCTCATCATCATCCCACAACCATCTCTGGTGACCGGCGACCAACACAGACCTCAGTCCTGCCCAGCAAAACCAAGTTTGCAGAATCGCGTTCTGCAACTTACCTGTTTCGGACAGCTGCCTTATCTCAATCGAATCCATCCAATTCATTCACCCACTATCACGCGACTAGCCAGCACCTCGAAACGGCACTGTCACCTGTTATCCTCAATCCATCAAGCATCCGATCCCAGATACTCCGCATTCTTTCTCCTGCTGATCCTCACCATATCTCTGCCAACATGTCCGGCCTCGAAAAGTCATTGTTTCAACTCAAATTCACTGCAAAGTCGCTGCAACGCCAGGCTCGAAAGGCCACAAAGGATGAAACAGCAGAGAAAGCAAAGCTCAAGAAGGCGCTGGCGCAAGGCAACACCGAAGGTGCACGAATCTACGCATCCAATGCCATCCGTAAGAAGAACGAATCGCTCAATCTGCTCCGGCTAGGTAGCCGTATCGATGCTGTTGCAAGCCGAGTGGAGACCGCTGTCACAATGCGACAAGTGTCCGGGAGCATGGCGTCTGTAGTCAAAGGAATGGACAAGGCGATGGAGAGCATGAATCTCGAACGCATATCGATGGTCATGGACAAGTTCGAGACGCAATTCGAAGACATGGATGTACAGACCTCGTACATGGAAGGAACTATCGGCGCAACCACGGCTCAGTCCATGCCACAAGATCAGGTCGATCTGCTCATGCAACAAGTGGCTGATGAGAACGGCATCGAGATCAATCACAAGCTTGGCGAAGGTGGACTTCTCGAAGGCAAAGTAGCTGACTTGGCACCCAAAGTTCCTGATGCCAAGGTCAAAGATAAGGAGGATGATGCATTGGCCGAGCGACTACGCGCACTTCGTCCTGCTACCTAAAGTTTGTCTGATCATTGTTTCTTTCGACCAAGGGTTCGCGGTTTGCGTTGCCGGACAGATTCTCCCGGGAGATTGCACGCCTCGTCACGAAAATATGAAAAGATATCTCGATTGTGGTAGTATACAAAATGTGTACAGAAACAGGTGATTCATGCATGTGTTGCTTGCCTCATTTTCAACGTGGCCCGTACCCAGATCGTGGTTGCTGAGAATAGGAACCATTCGGTGGGCCTGATGGCGGTGGACCGCGCATGTTTGGCGGTGGTCCATTCGAATAAGGTGCCGGAGGGGGCGCTCCATAGCCCGGTGGAGGTCCTCTTGGAGGATAGCTCCCATTGCTGCCTCCTGGTGCTCCACCTCCCATCATATTTGGCGGTGGACGAGAATATGGACCGCTCTGAGGCGGTGGTCTGTTGTAATTAGGTGGTGCACCGTGATCTCTAGAAGAATTGTCGTTGCCGCCATATCGTCCGTAGCCTCCGGATCCGCTTCTGGGAGGACCGCTGCCTCTATCTCTATCTCCACCACCTCTACTACCACCACCACCTCCTCCACCCATAGATATAGGTTGAGAGCCTTGCGATCGGAATGCTGTTTTACGAATCGAGTAAAAGCTGGAAGTCAGCACACTGTCAAATTGGACCATCACGAAAGGGAAGGATGAGTGATACTTACCTCGATCTGAAGTGCCGCTCAACGGGCCTGCACCAAAGGTCATGAAGGAGGATCCCGCTGGTTGGAGAAGGTCTCTCGGTTTGTCGATGCCTCGTCGGTCATACTCTTTCGCCAGAGTATCCAAGACTTGCTGGATCTGATCAGGATCGAGGTTCTGATAGTATTCACGAACGTTTTGGAGATGATTTCGACCGCTGTTGTGAGCTTTTCGTACTGAGACAGAATCATGTGTCAAGAAGACGTCACAATAATCACAGTAGTGTTTTCCCATCGCTGCTAGAGGCTGGGCTTCCTCGTAGCTCTATGTGAACTGTGCGCTGTGTCGAGCTCTGCAAAAGGTCCTTGACTCAGACTCGCTGTCCTTCTTTCAGGTACCTGATATTGATTGCAGTTTTGATGTCGAGCGTGGTTGCGAGTCCGTTGCAAGGTCAAGAGTAAAGGGTGTTGGTGTGTATAAGTTAGGAAGGCAAGAACAAGTAACTTAAGGGTCAACCATCCAACATAGAATTGCAGCGGAACCGATTTTGTTGCAGCAGAATTTTGGGATAGGCTAGATGCTGTCGTAATGCGACGGTGTAACAGACGGAAAGAAATGCCTCCACCTTTACAGTATCAGGATGCAAAGGGTTCGAGCGCCTGGAAACCAACACACACATTCACACAGTCAAGACTCAGCCGCGCTTATACGTTGTTGAAGTGAGCTTGACCAGAGGACCCTGAACTCGGTCTTGTCGTACCATATCGCTGCACTCTTTACTCTCATCAATCATCCCTGACATCAACAACGTGCTGTTCAGGTTATTCTGCCTCCGACCCGGACACATCTCTAATCGTCTCCTTCCTTTCAACAGATAAGGTCCAACACATTTGGCATGACATCGATACCTTGAAGCAAATCACAGCGTGTCTGTGCCAGCTACACACACTCTGACACGCCATGCTTCTTCCAAGACATACGATCGAATCACATGCTGCTGTCCCTCTCTTTCATCATGCCAGCTTCTGCACTCCAGATCCTTCGAGCTTTACCGCTCCATCCTCAAGTGCCTATCAAGATGGATCAGGCCAGCTCACCCAGCCGGCCATTTTCAGCTGCGCCAGTCTCAACGGGTTTCTCGTCGCTCAAACAGATCCTTTGAGGCTCGTCGCTAATCGGTCATGGTCATCATCTCAGGGCGGTCTTTCACATGCTGTACCTGTTCAGCATTCTTCCCTCCTCTTTCTGGTAGGCGGTGGTCGCGTTCCTCGCTTTGCACCCAACAAGGTCATATTATGGGACGAGGCAGCGCAATACACTCCCAAATCTTCCACACATGTCTCTCAAGATTCAGACTCAGACGATGACGAGCGTGGATCTGTAGCATCTCGCCGAGCTTCCACCATCTTTTCGGCTGGTTCGGAATTCGACGCCTACGGCAGAACTCGGCAGGGAAGCGTAGGTAGCATGGAACAGGTGCATCAATCAACCCAGCAGCAAAGCCGTTCGTTCTCGCCAGTCAACAGCTTACGGTTCTCGGCCTCATCCTTAGTCAACTCGGAGGATCTTGAACAGGAAAACGACAAGAGCGGAAGCGATTCCTCCGCAAATCTTCGTGGAAGCGAGGGCGACGAGGGGGACGACGACCATATGGAACACAGCATCGGGGCAAGCTCTCTTGGAATTGGTCGTCTTCAGGCATCCCAACTTTCTCAATCATCTGATTTCGCTGACGTTCCCGCTCCCTTGTCGGGCGAAGCATCGCAAGACATGTCCTCTTCCAGCTATCATGGTTCCATCATGGCAAGCTCTGCGAATCTCGCTGATCCATTTGCCGAAGATGACTTTCTGCCACCACCATCGAGCTCACCGACGACGACGCGGCACGAATCACCGTCTCCTTCTGACCCTAGCTCTTGTCGACAGATGTCTGTGTCGCCGTCCGTTGGCCGACAGTCCTTGGTGAGCGCACATGCCGTGTCATCTGGTCAAGGTCTTTTCTCGAGCCAGGCCCCTCGACCTCCCGGCGCTGGACTCGTCGACTCAGTCTCCAGCATGGCAACAACTGCCACGGATGCCACTGAAAAAGCGCCGCCCAAGGTTCTGCGTGGTCGCGAAGTGGCTGAACTTGAGTTCAGCGAGGTCGTTCGTGGTATCTATGCAACTTCAGTCCATCTCACGAGACCGACTCGAAAACGAGATGTTGGCAAAGGAAAAGGTCGTGCTTCCACGGACGCCGCTTACGGAAAAGGCACCGACACACAACGAATCTGCATTGTGCTTGTGGTGCTACTAGCTTCAAAAGCCGTGATATTTGAACTTGCTCCACCATCCACGGCTCCACACGTAGAAGGAAGGAGAGCAAGCTCGACCTGGAGGATCCAGAAAAGGGCCGCAGTGCAAACCTACAAGAACCCAAAGGGTCTTGCTTCTGTAGCTCCGCATTACCCGGACAGCGCGAGCGATTCGGATCCGTTACCTAGCGCCATCGTCGCAATTCCTGGGCGACAGAAGGGCCATGTTCAACTGCTGCGTCTTGAACTGCAGAGTGCTTCGAAACACGACGCGATACCGATCTTGTCCAATGCCACTTCCTCAGTCGGCGCGGCAAGCATCATTGTCGCTCACGATTCATCTCTTGCCGCCATCACATTGAGCCCAGACGGTCAGTTTCTGGCAACAGCATCCTCAAAAGGCACATTAATTCGCGTCTGGTCCAACAATCTCTCCGGTGCCGCCAGATCAGAAGGAGACAGGACCAGCGGCTCACGGGCTAACGCTTCGCCCCACGCACCGGGAAGGACCGGGTTCGGCTCTAGACTAGTGCGTGAACTGCGGCGTGGTACAGATCCGGCTACGATATTGAGCATTGCATTCGCCCCGGATGCCTCACTCATCGCAGCTGCTAGCGACAAAGGCACCATTCATATCTTCTTTCTCGCAGAAGTAGTCGCTCCGATGGTTTCGACAAACACGGGGGACCAAAGCACATCTTCGGCTTCGTCCACCTCTCGAGTATCCCACCTAGGACGAGCAGCAGCGCAGTACCTTCCTACGGGCATCGGCAATCTTGCCGGACAGATACCTCCTTCAGTGCTTCCACAGTATCTCAAATCGGAGTGGAGCAGCGCTCAGTATCGTATCCCGCTCAAGAGCTTTGGCGCCTCGTCTCGACACTACTCAAATGCACCGATGACGGAGGAAGGTGGTATCTACAGTGCAGGTGGTGCTGCGACCGGAGCGCCAGCAGGTACAGAAAAGTCGACAGAGGGCGCTTGGGCACAAATGCGAAGTCGTATTAGCGATATCCGGAAGGGAGAAGCCAACGTAGACGAGAAGGTTTTCCTTTGCTGGATTGTTGAAGGAACCGCTTCTAATGGACCATCTGCTCCGACACCGGGTAGAGGTGCGAAGACCCTAAGTCAGCAGGGGCGAGCGGACAAGCCCAAGATGCGAGCGGTCGAAGTGTCAGCCGAACTGAGGGCTTCGACCACGGCGCAAGACGATCCTCGACAGCAATATCGATTGATCGCAGTAACAACGTCTGGAGGATGGTATAAGCTCGCCATCGCATTACCAAATCCTTCAACATCAGATGGGGGAGTGTCGGGCTCAACCGTACTGGACATGTACCGAAGCGACGCCTCGATACAGTCGAAACGCTCGAAGTCTGACAAGGAGCACGCGATGCAGTGCAAGTTATTGGAGTTTCGCCCTATGATTGCGCTGCTGGACGGCTGGAGGGTTTAGGCGTCCGACATCACTGCATTGCTACTGCACACAAATGTCGACGCGATCATCTGCTTTGCCGCATCGCATCGTACACTTACTCAATCGCATTTCTCAAAGATCCCCTCTCGTCTAATTGCGGTCGCGAGCCTACAACGGCGTCTCAGGTGGAGACTGCTGACAGTCGTGGTTTGCATACGTTTTGGTATGAATAGTACAAGGATCCCGCTCTTCTACACATAGAGAAGCACTTCAGTTGACGCCGCCAAAGACCATGAGCTTCTGCACAAGGTACTCGTCGATACCGGTGCGTCCACCTTCTCGACCGAAACCGGACTCGTGCACACCACCGAAGGGTACAGCGTTCTGCGAAATGAGACCAGTGTTGATACCGACCATACCGACCTGAAGCTCCTCAGCGACACGCCAGCATCGAGCGGTGTCCTTGGAGAAGAAATATCCTGCGAGACCGACATCGACGTTGTTGGCTTTACGCACGACCTCCTCCTCGCTGGTGAATGAGTAGACGGCAGCGAGTGGACCAAACGTCTCTTCTCGATCCGTGGGGACGTCTTCTGGCAGATCGGTAATGACGGTGGGCTCGAAGAAGAGGCCTTCACCACGCTTGCCGCCAACTACGACCTTAGCGCCCTTCTTGACCGATTCATTGACATGCTCCTCGACCTTTTTGAGACCCACTTCGCTGACGAGAGGACCATGGGTGGTGCCTTCGTCCATTCCGTAGCCGACTTGAAAGTTGTCGACCTTGGCAGCAAGCTTCTTGAGGAATTCGTCCTTGATGCTAGCGTGGACGTAGATTCGGTTGGCGCAGATGCAGGTCTGACCGGAGCCGCGGAATTTGCAAGCAATGGCACCTTCTACAGCCTTGTCGAGGTCAGCATCCTCAAAGACGATGAAGGGGGCATTGCCGCCGAGCTCCATGGAAAGCTTCTTGAGTGTAGAGGCAGATTGACTCATGAGAATCTTGCCGACTCGGGTGGATCCTGTAAAGGAGATTTTGCGTACGGTAGGGTTCTCGCAAAGCTCCTTGCCGACAGCGATTTCGTTATCACCCTTTGCACAGGTCACGACGTTGATGGTTCCCTTGGGGAAGCCTACCTTTTCTGCCAGGTGGGCGAAAGCGAGAGCGGAGAAGGGCGTCTCTGCAGGAGCCTTGATGACCACAGTGCATCCAGCAGCAAGAGCGGGAGCAGCCTTACGAGTGATCATGGCAGCAGGGAAGTTCCAAGGCGTAATGAGACCAGCGACACCGACTGGCTGCATTTGAACGACGTTACGGACACCTGGAAGCGGGGAGGGGACCGTGTGACCGTAGGTTCGAGTAGCCTCCTCAGCGAACCATTCGAGGAATCCGTTTGAGTAGCCAATTTCTCCCTTGGCTTCGGCAAAAGCTTTTCCGTTTTCAGCGACGATGATTTTAGCAAGATCATCGGCATGCTCCTGGTGGGCATAGTAAAGCTTCATGAGCAAGTCGTGACGATGCTTGGCGGTGGTTTTTGACCAAGACTTGAAAGCTTGTTGGGCAGCATTGATGGCAGCAGCAATCTCTTTGGCACCCATGTCAGGTACCTGACCGATCTCTGCGCCGGTGGCCTTGTTGAAGACTTTGAGGGTGGACTTGTTGTCAGCGTCGACCCATTCTCCGTTGATGTAGGCTTTGGTCTGCCAGAGAGACTGGTTGTTGAGCTTGAGGTCTTCCTTGCCGCCCTTGACGATTCCTTGGGGCATGTGCGGCATCTTGAACGAAGTTGACGAGTGGATGAGGCGGATAGCTGGAAGAATGCGGATTGCAGTTGCGGGTAGAGAGCGTTGAGCAAGAGGAGCTAACGATATGGACTGAGTGCGGAATGCAGAACGAGATGCTGATCGGCCTGCAGAACGAAGCATGCTACGGTTGGCTGACGTTTCGGCGAAAAAAGATGGTGAGCAGATGGTGAGCAGGTGGTGGGTGATGGAAAGGTCAGCTCAAGCGGCCGGAACAAAGAAGAGAACTTAGAATGGCAGACAAAAGGAGGTGGAGTCGATGCCCTGTGCGTCGGTGCCTTTGCCGCTTCTGCGATTTCAGAAGCAGCTGGCACGAACAACAGTGATTCAGCAACTGGCTGGCTTCCAACCCGAGTTCCGATAGGCGCGAATCATTGTTGTGAGGTGGAGCAACTACTTACCTCGAATCTACAAAAGGTGAGAGCAACGCTGTGTTGACCGGATGCGATGCTTTTGGGACTGAGAGTACGGTATGAAAGAAGAACAGAAGGACGGGCCAACGATTTGCTGCATATGCACATACGTATATATATATATATGTAGACAGACTGGACAGCGTCAGAAGACGGCAGATTCTAAAAGGGATTGTGATTCGAGCGATACAGAGTGATGATGCCGAGATGGCCACCTCGTGACCAGAACAGAATCTCGAGCCAAAGGGGAACATGCAGTTCCGCACTCACTCATCTTGACTCGAGATGCGGGGCAGTCTTCACCAATTTCAGTAGTTCAGCCGCTCGTGACTGATTGGAGTGGAGCGGCTATCAAAATTGTCTCTGTGTGGCTTTTCCGATGGCAAGGCAACAGGGAGTAAATGATTGCTCTTCGGGTTCTACGGGTTGTAGTCGCCCTAGCCCAAATTGCATCAACAACGCTCGCACTCGCACAGACCCCGGGGAAAAAAGTTGACATCATGCAAGTTGTAAGCGCGGCTGCCGCGTCTCTCTGGATTGTCCGTTTTGCTTGCCGAAATGGGAATAGTTTGTGTGAGAAGATAGATGTCAGAGTTTGCTGTATACACACTCATCAATTCCCGAAATTTTCTGAGTTCAGGGTCTTGCGATTGCTGCTGCGCAGCTGGTCCATGCCAACATGCATCGAAAACAAGTCTTCTGCGGTCGGTGCAAGCTCCTCATCACGGCCATCACTCACACTACCTGCTCCTTCTGTCAGTGATCGCGTCGAAAAGGAGCTTCGACCATCAATACAAGCAGGCAAAGTTCTTCTTTTATCATGGTAGGTTCACAAAAGCTCAGATACTGACCCTTATACAGTTCCAATTCAGTACGATACTGATTGGCTTGACAGCTCTCCTTTGATCCTGCAGCCGGTCTCGCTCACAGATAACAAGGATGCGCTGGTGCTCCGCTTGAAGTACCACAAGACTACGCTCTTTGTCACATGTCAGCCCACCACACCACTTTCTTCGCTCAAAACCGACTTCTTGACGGCTGTCAAAGCCACCAATCAGCCAGAACTTTTCACGATCCCACAATATACACATCCAGACGGCAAGGCTTATCCAGATTGGAACGAGATGGACCCATCTCAAGACATCGGTCTGTTTGTAGCAGGTAGCACAGGCAACGAGGCTCTTGAAGGTATGACAGTGTACATGCCGCTCGATCAGGACGCAACGCAATCCGATACTACTGTCCGCAAGGCCGGTCTCAAGGATTCAGATGCAGTCTGCGTCGGTTTCCGTGCGCAAGGTTCTTGTAAGTCAGGTCCAAGAACCAACGCAAACAAGCTACGATGCAGAGCTCACTGACACGTTCTTTTCTGCGTTTGCACTTCCGACACTCATTCTGGTTTTGATCGACCTCATCACACGTTCAAACTACACTCGATATGCATGATCTACGTACTGCGATTCCAAACTATCACGTATGCTTCTTTCAATGCCATGACACGCCCATGTAGCCTCCATCTCACAGCCGATCGTACAATTCACCGATGTGGAAGAGGAAGAGGATGATGCGGTCGATCCCGACTCCATCCCACCTCCCCTTTCCGATTAGGTTTTGTTCAACACCATACCAAAATGTACATGCATGCTCTCTCATCAACGCTCGATCATCGAACTGTGCCGCCGCACAATGATGTATGTCCTCATCATCCGGAAGATGTGTGTAAATGGGAAATTTGTGACTGTGTTGATCTCATTGGCTTCGCCGCGGAGAACAGCTTTAGCCATGTGGAGTAAGCCAACGCATTTTTTAGAGCTTTTCTTCGTGTTTGTCACTTCTTCCAGATCAACGCGACACCGACGGACGGTCTGTGCCCATGACAAATCTTATAAGCCTCCAACACATTCCACTCTTCCAATTTTGCTGGCCATCATCCTCCTGCGTCCACCCACACACACCTGCACACACACACCATCTCTCGTCAAGTCTTGGTTCGCTACTATTACGATTCGATGCAGTCTCTCGGGCCCTCAGGCAGTCGGGCCACGAGTACCTTGACTCGCACATTGAGACTCGTCCGTTCGCCCGTTGAATGTCCTTCCCACTGCATGGACTGGAGCCACGACGTAGTCGCATTACATCAAAAGCGAGGCTTCAGATCGAACGTCCGACCAATTGTATCAGCGACAATATCAAAGCGACTGTCGACATCATCAAGGACATCATCTTCCCCCTCAAATCCACGTCTTGTTCCCTCAAATCCGATCTCTGCCACCCAATTCCCGCCGTCCTCATTCCCACCATCGTTCGGCTCAAATCAGCTGGTGCCAGTCTCTGACGAGACGCATCGACGATTGCATAATATTCTCGCTTGCTTCGAAGCGCCTGTTCGCTTTGCCTTCGCCTATGGCTCAGGAGTCTTTTCACAAACAGCGGCTGGCCCAGAACACGCAAAAAAGCCAGCGACCAAGGACGGCAAAAAGATGATCGATTTTATCATGGCAGTGACACATCCACAACATTGGCACTCGCTCAACATGGCACAACATCCCAACCACTACTCGATGCTCAGCCGTTTGCTTGGAAGCATTGGCGTCGGATTGGTGCAGCAGAGAGGTGCCAAGATCTGGTACAATCCGTATGTCACATTAGAGGACGAAATGATCAAGTACGGCATCATGAGTGTCGATGACCTCTGCGATGACCTGCTCGACTGGGAGACACTTTATGTGAGTGGTCGAATGCACAAGCCGGTAGCACTCATCACTTCAGACGCACGAGTTCGATTGGCGCAACAGGTGAATTTGGCATCTGCGTTGCGTACCGCATTGCTGTTGCTTCCTAAGGAATTCAGCGAGGTGGAACTGTATACACGCATAGCCTCGCTCAGCTACACGGGTGATTTCAGAATGTCGGTGCCCGGAGGCGAAAATTCAAACAAGGTTCGCAATATTGTACTCAACCAGCGAGAAGAGTTCCGCCGATTGTACGCTGGACTCATGCGCAACCTGGGTACGCTTTCGGTGGAGGAGGTGCGTCAGAATCGATATAAGATTGTTCAGGATGATGCGGTCTCGACACGAGCATTGTACGCGGCTCGACTTCCGAGATGCTTGCGACAGAAGGTGCAAGACCACTACACATCGCGACCGGATCTGGATCCAGCATTCCTCAAGCTTTCACTTTCCAAAACATTAGACGAGGTACCCCGGACGCCGTCGAGTATCGAGCGAGAAGAGACGTTGAATTCATTTTGGCGCGCCGCCGTGCAGAGAGATGACTTTGGCGAGGTGCTTTTGCAAATGATCGCGCAGACGGTCAAAGGGCCTGCATGGTCGCAATCGCTCAAAGGCATCTATACGGCTGGCTTCACAAGAACCTTCCGATATGTTGCAGCCAAGATTGGCAAGGTAAGTTGCACGAGCGCTGCTTGACAGTGAATCGATTCAGTATTACTGATTTAGATCTGCTATCTGGTTGTTTCCCTGGTTCCTTGGACGTTGCAGTACTTTGAGGGCAAGAAGGAGACCAATAAGCAGGGTTGAAGATGCAATCCGAACACCACATAGAAGCTGTGAATCGAGAGGAGTTTTCCTTGTTGAACAATGCAGACTGATTTCTTCAGGAGTCAGCAAATCTCTAGCCCTGTCTCTGCCCGATGCAGGGCATCTCAACTTGATGCTCGAGCAGCGAAAGATCGGGGCAATGCCTCGGTCACGCGAGCTGGACACAACTTGCGCTTCGGAAAGCGTACAAGAGAAAGAGTGGTACAAGGCAAGCGTACAGCTTGGATTTCAAGAATATGTTTCACTAATGAACAATGGCCTCCTTAGCGCCTGTGTCCGACCTACGCCAAGCTGAATATCTTGCTGTTGACGCCCAGCAGCGTTTGCTTTTGTTCTGTAGTCGAGACCAAATCAGGCTGGTCGTTAAGGGCGAGGTTTGGGGGACTCACGAAAGCGGATCAAGTTCAAGGCCAGCTGCAGTTTTGCTCGGCGACAAAAGAAGCAGCCTATCACAGCTTTCACCTTGACGTCTTGAGTTGCATCCTGCATGCCACAACAGCAGCAGCAGCGACACAGACTCAAAACACGCTTCACCGAACAGTGAAGCACAACGCGCTGGCAACTCAAAGAAAATAAATAAATAATTAGATTAATCTTGTTCCGATATCCGAGCTTGAGGACAGCGAACCAGAAAAAAAAAGGAGAAAGAAAGAAAGAAAGAAAGGGTGCAGTCAAGCAGCCAAATCAGCAGCCTTAGTTAGTAGTAACAGCAGCACACGCACACACATTTGATTTCACACGCGCTGTACTGTAACAACAACTCTACTACCGAGACCAACACCGTGGACACACATATCGTTGCTGAGCGACTATCATCTCTTTGCTCGCTACAGCACCTTCATCCTCATCCTCATCGTTCGTCATCGTCATCGCAATCGCCACCGCACCCACGAAAGGATATTTAGATTTGGGACAATCCTCTGATGAAGCGGATCAGCATTCAACCTTTTCTCACGATTCGCTGCACCACCAAACACACTTCATAACATTTCTGCCCGACTACCAATACCATTGCCGGCTTTCCGACTTGAATTTGCTCTTCATACAAACATTTACCATCAACTCTTCGCCTCGTCGCCTAGAGCGACATTGTCTTCATCATTCCCGGTCCACGCCACCTCAAGCGCCTTTCGCTTTGCTCACCCACCCTATCTTCGTCTTTGACGCTCCGCGACACCGAAACATCCGATCTCTTCTCTCCATCATCTCGATCAGAATCCGTGCAAACAGACTCGCCTGCCGCTTCCAGCCGCTCCATTGCCTCGGATTCGCCTACCTCCTTCGAGAGGCGGTCCTCCCAAGGCATCGAAGCACTGGCAGCAGCTGGCTCGCACGATATCAAGCTACATCGTGCCAAAAAGGCTGTCCATCATATGCGCACCTATTCCTCACATTCAACCGCCAGCTTTGCCTCTCATGCTTCCGCTTCCCGACAACTCTCAGCTGAAATAACAGAGGAGGCGGAGCCAACCTCTTCCAGCCCATCGCACTCACGCTCCCGCAAAGCGACTGCAACCATGTCGTCACACTCAATTCCTGCAGATTCTCCTCAGCATTCTCGGTATGGCTCTCGCTCCGACGCCGGCTCCATTTACAATGGTAATCCAGATCAGAACATGTCGGCGTCAATGCTTTCCGTTGTAGATCCTGCAGAAATGGACCAAATCGAGAACAGCGTTCGACAATCCAAAACCATCGAGGACTTCACCAACATCATCAGCGAATTTCGCATGAATCGACACACTCTCTATCCCGACTCTCTCGCAGGCTCTCTCACTCATGATCTCAACACCATGCCCGCTAGCGCCAGTCACCACAGCCTCGACCAGCGCAGTGAAGCAGGCGAGACTTCCCGATGCACGTGTTGCTGCACCAAGGACGACTGCCCTCGCGCTTTACGTGCTCGCCAAGAGTGGCGCGATCTCGAAGCTGACCTTCGTCTCAGTGCAGAGATCGGCCAAGCTCTGCTTCGACGCCACGATGCCATGCAGGCCAAGCTGCAGAAGCAAGCCGAAGAGTACATGCAGCAACGGGATGGTCTCATGAGTCGCCTCACCAAAAGCTACAAAGAGACCTCGGCTCTCGAGCGCGAGTTGGCCCAGTCCAATCTGAATCTCGAGGCCGGCGACAGCAGCAATCGTGCCCTCTTACACGAGCTCGATGACGCTCGCAATCAACTCAACAAGCTCAAGGCTAGTCAGACACGTCTCAGCGGAGCAGACGAGCGAGCTAAAGCTTTGCAACGAGAGCTTGAAGATCTCAAACAAGAACTTGCTGCCGAACAAAAACGCGCTCAAGCAGCTGAAGCAAGATCCAAGAAGCTCGAGCTCAAGTCGGTACAGCTCAAGGAAGCCTTGAACAATGCTCGCAAGGACGCTGACCGCAGCCTCGACTCCACTGCCAGCACAAGTGGCCTCTTCGATGACGCCGCTATTCAATCAGCCAGAGACCGTCTCACCCGTGGTCTGCGCCACTCGCGTACGTCCTCGCTCGGGCCAAACGTGATTGCCACCAGCGACGATGATGCAGAGCAGGCACAGGCCCTCGATGCTCTAGTCCGTGATAACGAGGCACTGCGCAGCGACAATGACAAGCTTAAATCTTTGGTCGACACCTGCAATGAAGAGCTCGAGACACTCCGAAACTCCGTCACAAACGCCATCACTATCGTCGCCTCTCCAAATCCCGACCTCGCCGGCTTTGACGATAGTGCTTCGTCCTACCTCGTCTCACAAGCGTCCAGCAGAACCAGCACAGATCCAGAGACGAATCCGACAGTGTCAGTTGCCGCGACACAAGCAAAATCAGAAGCAGAGCCAGAACGCCAATCGCATTCAAGCGCCGGAGCAGTCGGAGCAGATACGCAACCATCTGCCTCTCGCCCGCCCCTACCCGCACATGCGTCTTCAGCCAGCTCATTCGCCTTTCCGCCCATTTCACCAACGGAACAAGATGGTTTCAGCGCACCTATCACGCGCAGCGGATCGCTTGCTTATACTGCTGACAGCAGCGCCGCTAGTCAGGCGCCGGAATCCCTGTCCTTTGCACCAAGCTCCCGCTCAAGCGAGACGAGTCGGGATACTGAGAAGCAATCTGCCGACTCCTTGCACTTTGATCCGTCACGACGCGAAAGCCGTACAGCGCAGCTGAGCAACCTACTCGAATACATCAATCGACTCTTCACGCGCCTCTCCACAGCCGACGTCGACACTCTCTCAAAGCGCTTGCAGAGGCAAAATCTTGCTGGAGACGCAGGTCATCTGGCTCGAACCACGGTGCATTCCATCTTGCGAGATGTGGATGGTCTTCGGGATCACTTCCGTAAGCTCATCGAGGCCGAGGCACGCAATCATGCGCGAGACGACAACTCTTCTCATTCCAAAGACTTCGTAAACGAAAGCTTGGTGGCCAGGAAAGAATTTTTTGCTCTTCTCAAAGCCTTCCGTGATATACTTTGCGAGCTTGCCAAGCTACGGCTCTGCATCAATGATATTCATCTCAATCCGGGCCAAGCGGCCAAGCTCCTTCACGAGCACCTCGGTGCAAACACAGCAGAGGACAGGTCGCTCATCCCCATCCCCTCAGCCGTCAATTGGCTTGGCAAGATGCTGCTCGGTGGGCCTAGCGGCGCTCCATCTACACCATCACCTACCTCCGCGAGCACAACAGGAACACTGACAGTACCGGACGCAACAGGCACAAGCGGAAGCAAAGGTGGCCGCCCTCTGACAGGCAGGACCATCTCTGGCAGTTACGCTGGTCACCTCGCACCACGAGCCTCGCCAGCTGTTGTCTCGTCGACGCTCGCCGTTGAAGTCAAAGGCACACATGCGTCGGCTGCAGAGGCTCCTCAGTCTCGGCTATCAGCATCGCCTCAGACACCTGTCGGTGGCGGCCTTCGAGCTGGTCCTCGCCCCCAACGCGGTCGTTCTACCACTTCCCTCACCCGAGTGCAGTCTCGCAACCTATCTGGTCTATTTGCTGGCAGCATGGCAGCACCATGCGCAGAACTCAATGCTGCACGAGGAGGAAGCATGGACCAGAGCAGCAGTCTTGCTCAGACAAGCTCTCTCAGGCCTAGGGAAGATGCATCTAGGATCAACAAACCGTGGCAGCGACCGCTGTCCAGGATTGTGGACGATGACGAGATTAGCATTCATCGAGGGCGTGCTATTCGTCAACAAGTGTTCGATGACAGCGACGACGAGGGCTCCGATGACGATTTCAAAGGTAGCAGCAACCTGCTTGAACGCACGCTGCGACCGAGAGGTCTCAGCGACAGCTCCGTCAGAAGCACCTTCATCGATCGCGTTGATGGTGTAGGCAAAGGATCTGCCTCACCCGCCGTAAACAGAATCCGACCGTCCCCGATCTCGCGTATCATCACGCCTGCCACCCTCTCGCTGCATTCATCACCCGGCCCCGCGGCGACAGCATCTGGTCCAGCTCACGAACACGACGGTCGAAGCGCTGATGGCAACGCTTCGCCGTCTGTATCCTCAGAGAGATCGGGTAGTCTCACGCCTGGTGCGACGAGCATCGCAGGCGGCGTGGCAAGTTCCATCTTCAGCCGTTCTGAGAAGGTATTGTCCTTCTTGAGCGGCGGCGTCGTTGGCTCAGGTGCACCAATACAGCCAAGCTCGGCCTCTACCAGCCCGGGCGGGCCCACTTTGCGCCAAACACCGTCGATCGCCGCCCTCAACAAGGCCGCAGCTCGAGGCGCGGCATCGCATGATCTGTCTGTCTCGCCCAGAAATGCATCTACCGTCCAGGTATCCACAACCGAGTCGCGCTCTCAGGCTGGTCTCGGCCTCGGCCTGCCGCAACGGCCCAGTCTTGGGGGCGCTGGCAGCGGTCGTGCAGGCTTCTGAACACCTCTTGCATTGCCCATTATGCCATGTATCTTCACACTGTCCTTTAGACGCGCCATGATCAGTTTGGATCAATCCTACTCCTTCTTTGAGAACATTGTTCTTTTCTGTACTGTAATGCATTGGAATCGAATGCGACCACACAGGCTCAATCGCTGCTGCGCGTTATGTACTGACTAGGCTCTGGTTCCCATATCTGCGGCCATAGAACCTTGAAAGCACCGCATCCCGTCCGATCTGCGAAGTTAAGCAAGGTATCGCCTAGTCAGTACTGCGGTGGGGGACCA
>BPMX01000018.1:8724-22676 GCA_019972555.1 Ustilago shanxiensis | reverse complement strand
CGCTTTTTTCTTCGCCAGAATTAATTTCACCCTTTTCACACGGTCTGTCACCTGCTTCCTCACAAACATTCAATTGAGGAATAAGAAAGATGTCACAAGTTCGGGTGAAGCACAGAATAACGTAGACTGAAGAAACGAGCTCTGCAGATGAAGCACAGATGAAGCGCACTATGCCACGATAGAGGCAAGATGGGTGCTTTACAGGAGGGCGAGGACTGGGAGGAGAAGGGCAGGTGCTAAGGCGGCTGCGGAGATGTCAAGACGGACACCGGCGTTGGCGTTGCCCGTGGTCGGAGCAGAAGTGCTGGTGGGAATAGCGGCTGTGAGAAAGGAAGAGATTGTCGAGCTCGAGCTGGTCAGTGACTCATTTTTTGATGAAAACTTGCTCGGAGGGCGAAACTTACAGGCAACCTGGCTCGTGGCGCTGGCCACAAATCCTGTGGCGGAGGACATCATGGTGCTAGCTCGAGTCGAAGTCATACTAGACATGGTGCTGGAAGACCCTGAAGCGGCCGGCATGGCGAAGTTGCACCTACGTGCCRACTCCATGAGGTCGTCGTCGTCATCGCCGTCGTCGTTGTCGTTGTCATCATTATCATTATCATCATCATCATCGTTGTTGTTATTGTTGTTATTGTTGTTGTTATTGTTGCTCGACTGGCCTCGGTTTGCCGAGACGCAGCTGGAACAGTCCGTGAAGATGTTAGAGGCGTTCTGAGCCTGGCATACGCAGTTGAAGTAGTTGGTGTCATTGTTGTCATCATCATCATCAGTGGTGTCGTCGCATCGGTCGGTCAAGGTGGTCAAAGCAGTGCACGCTTGACGGCAAGCGACTGGGATGTCATCGTCGTAATCGATGTTTCTGGTACCGTTACTGTTGGGGCTTCCCATTGCAGTACCGACTGGGGCTCCGTTGTTGTCATCATCGTTGTCTTGTGCGCGAACGGCGACAGCGAGGAGAGCACAGAGGAGGATAAGGTTGAGCTTGAAGCTGATCTTCATGTTGAGCTTGAGGGTGATGCAGAAACTTGAAGTTTGGGTACGGTGGGAGCCTAAAGACGTGAGAATGGGGGAATGGCGATATCGACAATCTCAAGGCGATCCTATTTATCCTATTTGCACCATCTTAGCGATTTGAAAAGACAAGCCGTGTATTGCTCGCTTTCAGATGAGCGTAGTAGCATAGCGAAGAGGATGGATTCCATCTTTCTCTGATACGTATACAGTGTGGTGTGCCAGTTCTTAGATGAAGGCTACGAGATACACTGATGCAAGCATGACGAACCAGTTCTAATCCTGATCTCCTCTTGGCATGGATCTGAGTTTCAACCACTCTAAAATGACAGGAAATACAGCTGCCGGAACGTTCCGAGGTGTCTCAGATTCACTTAGAGTCGTGGACACCGAAAGTAGTATGGTTGTCGGCCAGAGCAGACACAGCCGTGACGTCGGCAATATTTGCCAAGCCTTCTTTTTCGCGCTCGTGGCTATTTAAGCGACCCCGCATCGAATGCCAAGGTTCTGGAGTAAAAAGCATAGCCGAGATTTCGCTGTTTGACAGGTTGGGATTTCAGCACAGCAACAGCTTGGCGAACCAATAAACCCCGCGTGGCAGTGTGTCCCTGCCCCTTGCTTTACATCAAATCCTACCGATGGTGTCCACCAAGGATCCATCGGAAAAGATGTCACACCTGTATCGAGAGTATTGAGACGTGCTGACATTGATCATCATCTCTCAAAACCGATCGTCGATGGAGTGTCAGGGCGGCCGAGAAAGTCATGCATGGCAGTGCCATGCTGTGCGGTTCAACGCAGCACGTGCCGTGACCCGTCAGTCTTGTGTCCCGTTTATTGAACGTCGAAGCAATCGAAAGATGATCCTCAGAACTGCGAGATTCGGCTCAGCCGTATGTGGAAGGTGGGCTGAACTGCAATGACACGTCTGAGGTTGGATTGTGTCAAAATGATTAGCGTTTGCGTGTGTCTCGTACAAGCAGAAAGGCTTTGCAGACACATCTCAGTTAGGACACCGGGTGTCGATTCAGAGATGCCCGCAGCACTCACTGGCGCTTCAGGAATACTCCTCATATGCCCTCGTCCGTGGACCTTATAGCGTGACTCTTCACGGTTGCGCAGGTGTCGATGGTCGTCGCAACTCCTGCGTATTCGCTCTCGCCTTCACCGGGGCAGTGTTGTCGTGGGAAGACTCCTGTCCTAGAACCAACACCCTTAACCTTGACTTTGAGCCTTTCTTACGAGTGCTTCGGGTCCAGCGGCCTTATGCAGTCATCCCACAGGTTCCTCTTTACTCACTATGGTCTCATAAATGAAGAACGCCGATCTGCCATTCTTCGCAAAATCAAGCTCGTTTCGTTCAATTGTGAGCTTGGGCAATATCAGTGCTTATTGTTAATCAAAACAGTGAGCGTTTTGGATCCCGCTCCGATCGACCGAGGGTTCATAAATGTGATGCGTACGAGCGACTGTCAAAACTTCTTTTTTGGCTCTTGCTTTGTATAGGTATAGATTCAATCTTCACATCGTTAAGCGCCGCATCATTCTGCCTGGAATGAAGCTTTTCAGCCGACCGAGATCGTCGACGACGACACATAATTTGTCGAGCGTCGATGTTGCTCGGACTGCGATATGCGCTTCATCTCTTCAGGTGGGTCAGGTATGGATATCCAATAGCGGTGAAAGGGGTCGGAGACAAAGCAACACTGTATGGTCGTGGGGGCGAAATACGATCGTCGGAGCAAAACGCTTTGGGAGCTCGTATGTTCTGAATAGCACCGTGCAGCTCATTGCTGTTCAGGGGTGACGAGGGTCGACTCGTGGCTCTTAGTAAGCACAAGGATGTGGAACGTTTCTTTATGGAGCTTAGGAGGTACACTTGAGTACCTTTTAAAGGCCCCATCGCACGCCTTGATCAATCTCCATATCATTCCCTATCTGTGGCATGCCTTTCCAAGAACGACTTTACCATCCTCATTCGATCTCAGGAAGTTGATCCAAGAAGCAAGATTGGTCATGGCACTAGCAATTCTGCTCGGACTCGATCAAGAGAGTTGGAACCGTACCGTCGGACTGTCCAAGTATGCACTTGTAGCTGCAGAGCTGTATCAATCTTCGCAGGATGCTATTGACGCGATCACGCTGTTCTCGAGCTTGGTCCTGCCGAAGGACAAGTCCTCCAGCACATCATCAGACTCTTGGCTTGAGCTAGATGCCCATCCTGGCGATTGCTCTTGTCAGATCCGGATCGCAGCTCATCACCTGATTGCCTGCACCTTTCGAGCGAATCGCAGTGAGGCTGAAGAATGCGTCAGTAAGTGCCTTGCTAGTCTTGCTCACGTAAAGAAGGCTTCTCTCGATGCTTTTCAGCAGCTATGCACTCGCAATACTGCACCAGCAAAGAGCGGAAAGGGGCTTGATCCAGGCTCAATGCGTCTCAGGGATCTCTGCGATGCGATTGGAGCAGGTGCTTGGTTTGGTGCACTTGATTCGGAGCGCAGCTGCTTCAAAGAGATCCCGTTCAACCTTGATTTCAACAGTCTGTCTCTCTCCAACACTTCGCTTCAGGGAGCAAACACAATGGAGGACAAAGTTTCCACCAGCGACCCTTTCCGCTATCCCCTCGGTGTCTGCAGGTCGAAAGCGCTTCAAGATGCAGCTCAAGTCTGCATTCTTTCGTCCGAGGGCTGTATGACGGATCCTAATCATCAAGTGCTTGAACCTTCCCATGGCGACGTTTCGACTCGAGGTAAAGTTGCTGCTTCTTGCATCTCAACGATGCAACAATCGCATGTGCGATTTGATCCGAAGAGCTGGAACTTTGTATTGCGCTACATTGTAGCCTGTTTTGCTCTCGGCCGCTTCCATGAAGAAGTATCGAGAAGCGATGGTGGTGCACGTCAGTGTCGGATCTCAGTCGAGGTATGTTGTAATCGATTGATCCGTCGTTTTGCGTGGTTTATACTCAATTAAGTAATGTCGTCGCTTGACCTCACACTCTTTTTATATTCTATCTGTACAACTTATAGAAGCTCGTCGAGCTCTACTCTAACAGGGACAGCGCTGCTTTATCCTGTGAATTTCGACGAGGACCTGGTAGATGCCCATATCGTCGAGCACTATCTTCTCCTGCAAGCAGGATCGCTGCTGATGTCAAGAAACTGCAAAGGTAGGCACTTGTCCTCGAGGAATGTCACTTTTCCGCTGCTTCTTAAGATGCTCCTTTGCAAGAACTGAAACCTCAAAGCTTCGACTATTCGCTCTGCTTGCGCTACCATACACACATCAGCTGGGTCTCACATGCTTCGGTTGACCTGATAGTGAAGCTCAATTGCATGCTTCGTCCGCAAGACGCCTCCATCATCGATCAACTTCGTGTCGGACCAAGATACATCGCATGCGTCCCGTCTTTTCTGACAATCAAGCCTCTACTGCTCGCATGGCAAAGGATGAACCTGCAAATCTTCATCTGTATCAAGACAGTCACGGAGAGCGGCTACTTTGTCCAGTAAGCTCCTGTCACATATCTGTAACTCACTGCCCTGCGCCGATGCTTACATCTGACATGGTGATTGATTGTAGAAACTTCCTCGCACGCTGGGCTCAGCGTAGCGAAGGTGTTGTGAATTCTGCCGATGCCACCGTATCCGTCGAACCGGTGCCCTTCACAGGTCCTGCCCAGAGCAACGCATTCGGACGGGGTCTCCTCTCACAACCGTGCATCTGCATTTTCTCACTGCGCGTTCAGCTATCGAAAAACGGGCAGCTCTCAACCAGCGTAAGGTCGGTGGAGCAATTGCAGAATCAGTGCGACATACCCTCTTACCTGCTGCCCAAAGCAATGTCGGAAGAGATTGTGGAGCAAGACACTTTGAAAATGGCACAACGGCTTTCCGGGAGAGGGCTGGTCGATCTACTCATTGGCTTTTTCGCACAACAGTAAGTCGGGTCTATCTTGATGGAGAGCACGTCAACATGCTCTCCGAGAGCTTCTTTGTGCCGCTTGTGATTCTTTGGCTAACGTAGATGCGTTCCTGAATTCTGCTTTCTGATTTTTACATAGTTGTGACTTCCCGTTCTTGGACTCCAAACCGAGCAAGCCAGCCGCACTTCAGCTCGAACAGCAAGAGTGGACGGCTTGGTCCCTTCAAAACGGTTGCAATTACGAGAATGCATCAGTGATGATCCCGGTGCATATGTACTACGGCTCACCTCTTCAGCTGATGCGCTTCTGTCAGGACGCTCTACAGTCGGGCTCGCCACTTTGGATTCCTGGGTACGAGCACGTCTTCAGCGACCTTAAGAAGCCATTCGATCAGAAAGTATCTACTTAGAGATGTCAACATGTTTACAAATGACATCTGTCATTCTTCCCCTTCCTGCCGTGCCTACCCTGCCCTTGCTTGTCGCTGCTAAAATGCTAGAAAAGATCTTGTCCCCCATGTTCACACACAATCACATCTCAACGCAGTGTTCCGTCTCTCTTCCTTTCCGATCGCTTTGACATGGCGGCTGTCAGCCTTAACCCAGCGGCTCTCCGTTGCTCGTTTCGTAGAGCCACAAAAGCCGGGTGAACCAGAGTCTGTTGGAGAGAATTCATTCGGTGACCCTCCCGAAAGTTGTTGCGCTCAGCAGTCGCATGAAGGAAAGTTGGAAGAGTTTAATTTTGGGGGATTTCTGCCAGCCGGAAGGGCGGGGTTTAAATACAGTTTAGCGACTAAGGAAGATAGTGGAGTTTCAAGAAATTTTGTCTGTAAAAACTACCAGTATGCCAAGAACTAGACCATAGCTCTGCAACACCCCTTCTTGAGGGTGCAGAAAGATGTCCCAGCACTAGTCCAGCTTGTCTCAGAGCATCTCCAATGCGCCATCTAGCGCTGTCTTCCCAGGACCCAAGTCCAGACGGGGCAGTATACTGGTCAACATCTGCAGCTTGCCTCTCCGGGCATTCAGCCTGCCTTGCAGCTCATCTGCTTGCTTCCTCTTGGCCTCTGCGCTTCCAAATTGCCAAGCACCATTGTCTGAGGCCTGCATCTGTGCAGTCTTGAAGTTGTTACTCAATTTCCCTGGCATTGCGCGCCACGCTGCACATGATTGTCTTGCCCATGCGCCTCTCCTCTGTGTCACTGTGGTTTGCAGGGCAATTTTGCTTTCCCTGCGCTTACCATGCAGGGTTGCATTCCCTCCTGTAACCTTTGAAGCATCTGTTGCATTGTGCGCACTGTTGCATTGTGTGCAATCAAATCCTATGGGGCACATGCATTTGAAGGTGCTGTGCATGCATCGCTTGCACACAGTTGCTGCTTCTTTTGAGTCTGCAGGAGCATTGTTGTCGTCCTCTGGAGCTGGGTGGTCAATAGCAGGCACAGGCGCAGTGCTGCGCTCTTGCTCTGCATTGCTTGGCATGCTGCTAGCCTGCACAATTTCATTAGCAAGCGCAGCGCGCATCTCAGGGTTCTCAGGCTCAGTGGAAGTCATCTTGGCTGTGAGTAGAGCCCAAGATTGACAAGGGGAGGCCCTGTGTATATACCTTTTTGCCATCCATGCCAAGAATTGCCAAGCCTGTGGCCAGATTGCCAGCCACATGGCAATTCATGCAGCTGAATTGCCAGCTGCATGTCTCCTTGATTGCCACCTGCACTCTCTGCATGAACCAGCCTCGCTTCCAGGGCTCTATCCATCCCTGGCAAGCGTCCCTCCCTAGCCATACTGCCCCTCATGGGCACCACCTGCTTTCCCATCACATGTGCACCCTTCCAGTGCGTCCCCCACGTGCACCCCCCTTTTAGGCACAGAGGCGCAACCCTAAGTTGGCCTCCCTAACCTTATTACGTCCAAGGGGTTTTGTCAGCACATCTGCAGCCTAGCCCTAGGCGGTGTGCGTTGTTGGCTGACTTTGGGTTTGATGCCCTAACCGTATGTGCTTGAGACGCGTCAAGCAAAAGAACCTGGGCTGATTTGAAAATTGCGGGAAATTCTGTATTCAATTTAACGTAGGTAATTACAAATTGCAGAGACGCGCAAGACCTAGGTCATTTCAAAACAACCTAGGTTGTTTACAATTTCAACACGCCAAAAAGTTGAAAAAGGTGAGCCGTCCCCAGATCGTCTCCGTCCCCCTGATCCACAGAGTCTGCCAAATGAGCTACGTTCAATGTCCCATCTGTACCTTCACATATGCGCAGTCCAACATCCTCAACCACTTCCGCAAGAACCATGCTAATGATCATGTCAGTCAGGAAGCAGCAGCAGCATGTGGCCTGGTGGCGTGCAGCTGCGGTCAGGTAGCCTCCAATGCGGCAGGTCTCAAGAGACACCAAGGCATGCAGCGCTGTCAGCCATCTGCGTCTGCCGTCACAACAATACAATCACCATCACCAGTACCAATACCATCACCAACTCAAGAGAATGCTGCAGAAGTAGAGTCATTGGAATTGGCAGCGGAAGAGACATGGACATTTGCACCAGATGCAGATGTGGAGCAAGCATTTGTACCGGCAGAGCCAGCACCCAGTCCGCCACTCACAAACACAGCCCCTGGCAGTCCAGTCTCAGACGTGGAAGGACCAACGCTTCCAGAGCTACCGCAAGAGCCAGCACCTGAGCCAGCGGTAGAAGAGGAGATAGAGGACATGCCAGAAGACGGCATTGTTGTGCTGTTGCCCATGCCAAATAATGCTAGCATGCAGCGCACTGCTCCAACACTACTCCTTGACACCGTACAGCAGGAAAGATCAAGACTCCCACCAGTACCACCTCTCACACCCATTGCAAGTTGGGACAATCTACCGTCAGACACAGATGTGGACTTCTTCTCTGTCACAATTTCACCAGCAGCATTATTGCGCATCTACCCTCCAGGTTGCTACCTTGCGCTGTGTGCCCGTGCACCAGAGACAAGGGATCTCCCAATGTACAAAGACTGGGTCTTCTTTGCGGAGCTCAAGTGCCGTTTTGCATTTGAACCACAGTACAAGTTGCCGCTGGTCACACGCCTCACTCAAGCACCGCAGATGGCTACGCTGCTGCCCAACCCATATGCCACTGCNCAAGAGAATGCTGCAGAAGTAGAGTCATTGGAATTGGCAGCGGAAGAGACATGGACATTTGCACCAGATGCAGATGTGGAGCAAGCATTTGTACCGGCAGAGCCAGCACCCAGTCCGCCACTCACAAACACAGCCCCTGGCAGTCCAGTCTCAGACGTGGAAGGACCAACGCTTCCAGAGCTACCGCAAGAGCCAGCACCTGAGCCAGCGGTAGAAGAGGAGATAGAGGACATGCCAGAAGACGGCATTGTTGTGCTGTTGCCCATGCCAAATAATGCTAGCATGCAGCGCACTGCTCCAACACTACTCCTTGACACCGTACAGCAGGAAAGATCAAGACTCCCACCAGTACCACCTCTCACACCCATTGCAAGTTGGGACAATCTACCGTCAGACACAGATGTGGACTTCTTCTCTGTCACAATTTCACCAGCAGCATTATTGCGCATCTACCCTCCAGGTTGCTACCTTGCGCTGTGTGCCCGTGCACCAGAGACAAGGGATCTCCCAATGTACAAAGACTGGGTCTTCTTTGCGGAGCTCAAGTGCCGTTTTGCATTTGAACCACAGTACAAGTTGCCGCTGGTCACACGCCTCACTCAAGCACCGCAGATGGCTACGCTGCTGCCCAACCCATATGCCACTGCATTCACCTTTGGTGAGCTACGTGTGGATGTTGGCATTCTTACAGAAGCGCTGCAAGACATAGGTTGTCCAAGCATACGGATGTCAGCGTTTGGTATCAAGGTGCCCATTGACCGCTTTGTTGACCCAGCTGCGCTAGAGGAGCATGCACTACAGCACACCAACCTTTATGACATTGGACGCACAGTACACACAGGYAGAGTCACTACGCTAGCACCAAAGAGCAAGAAGGGCCGGTACAAGCAGTATCCACTAGCTATGCAAGTTGGCCGTGGATTTGGAGGCGTGGAGCTCAAGTGAAGCAGCCGTAGTGATGGTCTATCTCACTTCAAAGCGTACTCCAAGTTCACGCATCTGCTCAAGGCTGGAGCAGCTGGAGCTGGTAAAGGGTTCCAGCCAATGACAGTTGGTAWCGTCAAGTCWCRGATAGAGACCTTGAAGTTATGGAAGGAGCGCATCAAGCAGGCACCGCCACGCCTTGGTCAAGGTATACGTCTGGAGCTCACAGTACAGGCAAGTACAATGGCGCAAGCGCAAGCAGCAGCAGAGCAGAGCCACTACCTCAATGCGCCTTACCTCTTTTCATCGGAAGCAGGAGATGAGCAGCTGCTCTCACATACATTCTCACAGCAAGCGGTGTTTGATAACATGGAAGCACTACTCACGGTAGCAGAGGAGAAGCGTCTGTTGAGCGGCAACTCTTCAAAGGCGTCCACCTTGATGCAGCGGCAAGTGGTGACAGACATATACAATGCGCTGGGCTGGAATCCTGGACGTAAGCCAACAAAGTTGGACAGTGCAGCAGCGTGGTGGAAGCAGAGTCAAGCCGCAACRGTATTGGAGCAGCAGTTGGAGCAGTTCAGGACCGCTACAGAGACACRGTCATTGTTCACACACATACAAGTGCACTTGCGCTGTCACCACTGTCACCGACGGGGCATGTATGGCTTGTGTGGCAGGACAGATTCCTTCCGTGTGCGGTGCACCAACTGCAAACAGTGCCTCAGCAAGCAAGCCTTCCGTGCGCATTTGTCAAGAGAGGCAGTGGCACGTCAAATCACAGTGGACCTCAATGCGCTGGTGGCAGATGTGTCAGAAGTCACACTTGTTCCGGCACCAGAAGGGGTACGCTTGCGGCGACTCAGTCAGCGGCAGGAGCTACATGGATTGCTACAGTCAACACAGTACGCAGAGGTAGAAGACTCCTTGTTACGGTGTGTTGCCAAGTTGCTGGACCGTGAACATGGAGAGCCTACTGTGGAAGACATCTTGGAGGAAGCGGTAGACTGGTTACGTCTCAACCCTGCTGTAACAATGCAGCCCCTTGGTACACCAAGCAGACCAGCAGCGTCAGACCTTCTTGATCGGTTGATGGACCGCAACACCGTGTTGCTACCGTCAGAAGAGATACTGCTGCTACAGGGAGTTGCCGGTGCCTACAACACATGCTTTGCTCATCTGGCCTTTGTGCGGAGAAACATCTCATGCCAGATCATCCCACTAGGCAGCACTGGACCATACCTTGGATTGTTGACACAGGAAAGCAACAAGTACGAGGTGTTGACAACATCGTAGTTGTGTAGCACCTCAGAGGCCACGCCTCGTACTCCAGAATCCCCGCCCAATTCCCCTGCCAAATCTGAGTACGAGGCGTGGCTGATTTTGACAAATTTGACGCGCTCTTTGGAGGCCACGCCTCGTACTCTGAAATCCCTGCCAAATTCCCCTGCCAAATTTGAGTACGAGGCGTGGCCGATTTTGAGTACGTGTTTTTGTGCTCTCTCACGCCTTGCTGGTCATGCCTGGCACGTGTCTGGTACCCAACCTCTCAGCTGACACATGTTGTACCTTGATACTGCCGTGTACGATGTCTCAGCCAAGTCTCAGTACAAGGCGTGGCCAGTTGATTGACTGACAAAACAGCGAAATTTGGAGGCCACGCCTCGTACTCCAAAATCTTAGGGTTACAAGGGGGTGTGCTTTATAAATCGAGTAGGGTCGCTTAATCAAAGTTGTAGAACTACCCAAAGTATGCATGTTTCATTAGTCAACCCTACTCAAGTTGGGTAATAAAATTTTCCGATACGGCTCGGTGAAGTTTGGCCTGGACCGAGTCGAGTCGGTGAAAACTCGAGATTTTTGACATGCAACCATAATGAAAGTTGTTGCTCTATGCACCCATAAGAGCGTCCTAGAGYGCCATGACGTTGGCCAAAGCRGTGGYRGAGTTACGGTGAACTTTACRTTTCYTGAGATTTTGGCCAAAGCTCCAAGGGTCCCCCCTTGGAGGGGTCWGATATGGACCACCTCAGATCTCTACGCTACCTTAATATACATTGTAGACGCATGCTAGGAGATCACAGAGACAGAGTTTCMRACACATGCCAAGTCTGGTCACTGAGATACCGCAACAYGCATCGGTCRACCCTAACCCTACTTTGCCACACGTCACAGTCATCACAGGCAGAGGTAGTTGGCTATTTACAAGGGTGTTTTTTTGGGTTTTCTGTGGAGTCCTATGTACATACGGTCTGGTCAGTCACATCACAAGCTCAAGATCTCATAGTGGTTGCCGCTGAGGTGGATGAGCCCCTCGTACGGTCCACCGGCTCCACCGGGGTAGACGGTGTGGCGGTCATGCTGGTCAGAGTACACCCACAGTCTACAGTTGTGGGCCTCTGCTAGTCCCAGGAGGGCCAGCTCGTCTCCCCAGGTGCCCTCCTTGCCCATCTCAGTGAGCCAGTTGCCAGCTCCAAGGTGTCCGCTACCGGCAGCGGCAAAGGTGAAGACCAGATGTGGTCGGCCACGCAGCCACTCCACAGCATCCTGCCTCACCTCCATGTGGTGGTCCTCTGTGCCGTAGATGTGGTAGCTGACAGCCCTGAAGAGACAGTTGCCGTCCTGCTTGATGGTGGTGGAACGCTTGACTCCCGGTAGTCTCGGCACGGCCACCATGCCATCCATGGGGATGATGGCGTTGAGCATGGGCGTCCAGGGGATCTCCACAAACATCTCCATGGCTGGCGTAGGGTCCTGGACCGTCTTGGAACGCAGCTGCATGGTGGTGGTGGCACTTGGTGCCTCTGGAGTGGGCAGACGCTCGATGCTTGCCATCTGAGGTGGTGGAGTTGGAGACCGAGGTACTGGCACCAGGCGTGGCTGGTACTGAGGAGGCATGTCAAGCTCATCACTGAGGATGAGGTGGAAGATGAGATCCCTTGTCTGCTTCTTGCTGATGCGTGTCTTGCATTTGCTGCACTTGATGCGGAACTGCTTCTGGTCACCGTCGTAGTTGAAGGTGAAGCCTGGGTCTGGGCAGACAGGGCATGGGATCTGCTTCCTGATGGCAAGGAAGAACTGCTTCATCCCTTCCACTCCCTTGATGTGGTCAAGTGTAAAGCGTGGGTGGTCCGGGTCTGGCTCCACTACTGGCAGCCGCTCTGGCTCTTCCTCTTCCAGCCACCAGGCGTCTGCAGAGTTGAATGCAGTGGCCTTGAGGCGTCCAGTGTTCCATCCAAGTGCATTGAAGAGGTCGATGATGATCTGCTTCTTGTTGGTGCGTAGTCTGGCATGGTCATCTCCATTGAATGTCCGCACCATCTCAGCTTTGGTAAGGAGGTGCTTGAGGTTGGCCAGGTAGTCTGCCTTGGTGACTGAGGTGATGCGTAGCTGGTAGGGATGCATGAAGTCCAGCTTGTCATACAGGTACGCATCCAGGTTGAGCAAGGGCGTCTTGCGGATGGTGTCCCTGGCATGGAGGAGGGTGGGCGCAGTGACGGTGACCTCAAGACGGAGACCACCCATCATGGAGCGTGGCGTGATCTCCATGGCCTTGAGCTGGTTCTTGAGGTTGGAGTGCCTGGCTCTGGCGCGTCTGACGGTGTCTGGTGCCCACAGCGCCTGGTTGCCAGACTCTGCCTTGATGCAGTGGACCAGACGGGGGTACGCCTTGACCTGGTACGTCTCCTGTTGACCGAGGGTGATGTTCATGTGCACCGAGCCGTAGCCCATGCCGATAGGGAGGAGCATGGGGTAGAGCGTCATCTTGGGGTTGTTGTAGTGCAGAGGCTGGACTAGCGTGATGCGTGGATCTTCCTCCATGTAGCCAAGGTCGAACGTGTTGAAGTGGGCAAGCGGGTGCTCAAGGTTTCCAATGTTGGACTTCAGCGTGAGGAGGCGACGCTTCTGACCATAGACTTGGAGGCGTATGGTGTTGCAGCCTATCTTGACTAGGTAGTCCATGAGCTGGCCAACTGCAACGGTCTGTTTGCCCTTGATGAGTGCCAGGGGGAAGGTCGAAGGCTTGATGACAAGGTGGCCGTCCATCATCGCCTTGAGGAGAGGTTGCTTGAGTGAGGGGTCAATCTTGAAGAGTCCGGCAGCCTGGGCAAAGTATACCCAGTCCTTGAAGTATGGGTTGTCCTTGATGATGGGCGTGGGAGCGTGGCTGACAAGCTGCAGGGTCAGCTCTGGGTGATAGAGCTTGAGGAGGTCTTGAGGGAAGAGCGATATGTTGTAGGCGTCAACATCGTGGGGTACAGAGTTCAACTCCGCCGAGTGGACGATGGTGGGCTCTGTCATTGGACTGAGGTCGAGGTAGGAGTCTTGAGGTAGGAGAGGAGAGTCGAGGTAGGAGAGGAGAGGAGAGGAGAGGTAGGAGAGTTGAGGAGACTCGACGTCGACGTAGGAGAGGAGAGGAGAGTTGAGGAGACTCGACGTAGGAGAGGAGAGGAGAGTCGAGGTAGGAGAGTAGAGGAGAGGTAGGAGAGTCAAGGTAGGAGAGTTGAGGAGACTCGACGGAGGAGAGGTAGGAGAGGAGAGGAGAGTTGAGGTAGGAGAGGTAGGAGAGTCGAGGTAGGAGAGGTAGGAGAGTTGAGGAGGGTCGACGTAGGAGAGGTAGGAGAGTTGAGGTAGGAGAGTTGAGGAGAGTCGAGGTAGGAGAGTTGAGGAGAGTCGAGGTAGGAGAGTAGACCAGAGGTAGGAGAGTCGAGGTAGGAGAGTAGACCAGAGGAGTTCGAGGCAAAGTGGGATATAAGAAAAGAAAAGAAAAGACAAAGACAAAAGAAGAGAAGAGTGGTCAGTATAGTGTCGAAAAATTTTGCAATAGTTTCCCAGGGGACCAGGCCCATTGCCCTGTGGTCCTTTTGCTAGCCTCCTCCCCTTGGGGAGGAGGCCCAGTATCCCAAAGGAAGGGAACCAAGGGAGCATAGGGTATATATGTCTGCAGCCATATATATGAGTCCC
>BPMX01000017.1:570219-580284 GCA_019972555.1 Ustilago shanxiensis | reverse complement strand
AAAAATCACTGTGTTGTGCGACCATTGGACTCAACCCTAGGGTAGGGTTGGGTAGGGTTGAGCCCAGCCCCTACATGACCCTACCCCTTCCAACCACACTTTGCCAGGAGATGGGCTCTATGCTGTTCACACCTCCTGATTGCCCCAGAATGAGTTGAAAAGGGACCACTTATTATGCCAGTAGGGTCCAACCCTAGGGGGGTAGGGTTGACGAAACATGTTTGACCCTACCCCTCCTCCACCATCCCTTGTCAGCTGCTGAGACTCTCAATATAGCCGTTTGACACCATTACACACATACTTCATTATGGGCACCAGTCAAAAGGAGCGACTTTTTTCCAGCGCTCAGAGCTCCAAGGGTCCCCCCTTTGGTTTTGGCCATTTTTCAACTCTTTCCAACCCTACACCCCCAATACACATTCTATCCACCTGTGAGCTTGTAAACATGTGTTTCTCATCATTACGCACCTTTGTGGACCATCAGACGCTCAAATCTCTGACAAAAGTTTTTTTGGTAGGGTCGGTGACCCTACTTTTGACCGACCCCTACGCCTCCGTTTCATAGTCAACTTGCGTAGGGTCACTTAATGACTATTGCCATACGCACCACAGACTATCATATAAAGCAAAGAAAGTGGGGTGTTTGGTCAGCGACCCTACCCGGGGACCACCTTGTAACCCTAACCTAACCATGGCGATGTAGCTATTGATATGAAACGATTCAGCTATGTGGCCGTGCAAGTCAAGAACCGAGCAAACAGACCTACATCTCAGGAGACCGAAGCACGGATCGGTCCGCTCTTGCCGCTTGCAAGCTTCTCATGCTTGGAACTGTTTGTTGATCTCCGGGGCGAGTCACGCCCACATGCATACTCTCTACGCAATTCTTTGCCTAGCATCACCCAACATCATCTCGTGATAAGCGGTATGAGCGAAACAACCTTCCCCGTGATCAGCAAGCTGGGAGGTAGCGCGTCGAAACAGGTCACACTTCTGTTCGGCTCAGCGGCCAGCTTGACTACGCTGGAATTCGATCAGTTGCTAGCCAAATATGTCAGAGGCTTGGATGAGAGAAGTCAACATGCGCTTGAAGAAGCTACGGTACGTGCTAGAGGGAGGTATGTGCGACTTCAGACCGTCGATGCAAGGGAATCAGAGACGACGACGACGACGGCAGCAGCAGCAGCAGAAGCAGTCATTGTTGATATTGTTGATGCGAGGAGGAATACGAACGATGCGGTAAGCGTCGAGATGGAGCTTGCGCAGGAGTGATTTCGAGAGTTAGATGGAGCTTCGACAATAGACTCGAGTGATGATCACCGATTCATAAGTTTGTGGGGTTTGTAAGTCTCGACTGATCTGCATTGTTTTCTCATCTGTGAGGGGTTTCTCTTCTCGTGTGTGTGTGTGTGTGTGTGTGCGTGCGTCTTTTTTTGACGGTGCGAGTGTGAGTGACAGCTAGTGAGACTGGAAGGTGTTGCCAAACATACTCACTGCTATCTATAATGCAAGTGAACGGACGCAGCTGAGGGGAAGGATCTGCCGCATCTGTGCATGGGTGCAGATTGGCCAAAGGAAGCAGCGCAACACGGTCTATGTCAACAGCTTTCGTGAGACGCGCTCAAGCAACAGGGTTACAATTTGAGTGACTGCGGACCACCTTGGTTCTTGTGAGATAGAGTGAGATCTAACTAGAGTGTGCAAAGACGACTACAAGAGAGCCTGCAAAACGAGCGCAAGAGGTCTACCTGCTCCTGGATCAGAGCTGAATCGGCTCGTTTGGTGGTGCGGCAACAATCCAAATGGGCTTCCCAACGTTCAACATGCTATCACAAAGTGGCAAGAGTGTGACAGGTGTTGAATACGTGCTGAATTCGATGAGGGGGAATTGGAGGATCCCTTGGAGTGTGTCTATATATACATGTTTGGTCTGTCTGTCTGGACTCTGTATAGAGCGTGGAAGCATGTGAGTGATGTCAACATTGTAACTCCGATGGTAAGGCGATTGACATCATCAACAACAGGAAGAGTCCCAAAAGAGGTGACAGTTCCTTTTAAAGAGGCAAAAGAGGGGTGAGAGTCAGAGAGTAGCATCGCAATACACGACTCGCAACGGGTTGACAGCAAATAAAACAAAAGCGCAATACGCAGCTGGCAATTTGCTAAGAGGGAACGAAGCAGCTCGCAAGGGCGATAACACGGCAACAGGCAACAGGCAAATCGCAACTTGTGACCTCGCAACTGGCAACTCCCAACACACGGCAACTCGCAACGGAAGACCACAGCAAAAAATAAAGGAACGAAGCAACTCGCAAGGCACACAAGACGAAACAAGGCAACTCGACAAACAAAGGAACGAAGGGAAGTCGCAACTTGCCAAAGGCAACACGGCCCTCAGAAAGCAACACGGCAACACGGCCCCGAAGCAACGCCCAACTCACAGCGCAAGCAAAGCACGATAACCCGCAACACTCGAAATACTGGTACCGCGCCGTTGGGGTGGCAAAGATATCGGTCGAACCACCTCGCTGCCTCTGCCTTTATTCGATCATATCTGCTATGCCGCCCGCACACACACACACACACACACACACACACACACACACAACATGAGAGGGCTGCACTGCGATGCACGTTACATACATGCTTTAAAGCAGTACCTCCCGCAACAGCATCTTGCAAATACATTCATACATCATTCGTTCGTAAAGTTTCATCGGTGGAATCATACATGTTCTGCGACGTGGCGCACGATCTTCACATAACATGGTCACCAAGGATCAGTCATCATCTTCTTCTAATCCTCTATCCGTGTCACTCTTTCCCTCGCCCACCTCGAATTTTGCTCCCAAACCGAGCTGCATCGTTCCCAAGATGCTGCTGCTGCTGTTGTTGTTGTTGCCATTGTGTCTGTGTCTGAACCCGACCCTTTCGAAGCGATCCATAGCACTCCATACTGTTACTGAGCTCCGTCTCACGATGCACTGACAACGTCTTCAACTGTTCTTGTCGACGCGCCTTGAGTCTTGGCTGAGGTTGTGATCGCATATGCATATGTTGTGACTGGACCGACGACGTGCCCTGGTTGCTTGTCTTGGACACCATCATCGAGCGTGGGTCTATCAGCGCCTGCGTCCGCCGGTGTGTCTTGACAATGGTGGATTTGTGCCTGGCAGCCGAGTTGGCGCTGCCTGTCAAGATCAAACGAGTTCCCGTGGTCGCTGTCACCTTGCTCAACTTCGACCGCTTCCGCGATCGCTGTTCGGGTGGACTCAGAGCCAGATACTGCGTCTCATCCATACACTCTCGCGTGCGTTGACGTGTCCCCCATCCAGCTTCATCATCCACCGCCTGCAAGGCGGATCTCTCGAATCGCATCTCTGGCACTGATATGCTACACTCCTGAAGGTAGGTGCCTCGCCCTGGATCCGCAAACTCGGCAGCGGCGGTACTACAGGACTCTTCATCATCATCAACATCCAGCTCGTACTCTTCTTCTTCGCTCTCCGGGGACTGCTCTGACTGCCGACTTTTCTCTTCCTCCTCCCCAACTTCCTCCTCATACTCATCAACCATAGTCTGACTTGCATCTGTATCATTTGCATCTCCTGTCTCCTCTGCAGCGACGAGCGCGTTGGACCTCTGTAGACGTCGAAAGGCTCGAAGCTCGTTCCCGTAGATGTGAAGCTCATTCTTGAGACGCAGCATCTCACCTCGGTGCTTGCGGTCCATCTCGAGCATCAACGCCAGCACGTCAGGAGACTTGCCCTCTGCAAACGCGTTTGTCGACGATTGCGGCTCCTGCGGCTTCTGTTGAATGACTTGAGTGGTTGAGCCTCCATCCGTTCTACATTGAGGACGCTGCTGACAGAGCTGCTGGGGATGTATCGAACGCTGATGCTGAGTGTGTGACTTGGTTCGAGAGCCAGTAGCCTCCGAGGTCCCAGAATGGGCTTGATGCGGAGGACTTGAAGAACGAGTGAGTGGCAGCGAGCAGCTGCTCTCCGTTCGAGTTGAACATGCTTGGCGCTCTAAAAGAAGCCTCTGCATCATGTTGTAAATGAAGACGAGCGCTTCCCATCTGCTCATCGTCTCGTCGCATCCACACAGTCGGCGCATCTTCAAAAAGGTGTCGTTGAACTCGCGGCGCCGCACCGTTTGCCGTTGCGTTTTGGCCTTGTAGTCCTTGCGCGCTTGTCGTGATGGTGCATCGGTGGACATCATTGGCACGGATGTCTGGTGGCGGCTTCCGATCTGATTGTTTGCACTCTCCTCGCTCGCTGTGTTGGCGATGTTAGCAGCAGCAGCAGAACGGACATCAGAGCCTGATGAAGAGTATGCGGCGTCTTGATCCGTCGAACGTAATAGCATTGAGCAAGATTGGATCGGAGATGTCGTCGATGAGGAGCTTCGATCGGATTCCGTCAAAGACTGGAACAAGGGATGCAAAGAAGCTGGTGAGGGTGGAACGGCCGCCGCGCCGGAAAGGGGTTTCAGACCTGAAGCAGACGAACAAGTAGACGTCAAAGTCGATGTGGATGTAGATGTCGATGTGACTGTGGATGTCGATATCGAGGTGGGAGGTGAGGTCAATTCAACGGGCGAAGTCGAGGTGGAGGAGGTTGTGATGTCTAGGAATGCGCTGGAATACATCCAGTCGGGAGGCGATGACCACGAGGTCGCGATAGATGTCAATGATCGAGGTGATGGTGTCGAGGACATGAGTTGGCTGGCTTGATCCACGACGGTACCGGCCTGTGATGTCCAAGATGCTCCTTGCTGCACTGCTCCTGCATGCCCCTCCATGCCTGTTACGACCTTGAGTGCTTGAGTACGAGACTGGGACAAGATGGAAAGGACTGAGGACTGAGTGTTTCGCTTGAAGGCTGGCACGCAACCGCTGGTCTCGTTCGAAAAGCGCACGCTTTGCCGGGAGTATGAGGACCAAAGTGGTGGTGCGAGGTGAAGACGGGCGTGAAGGGGCAAAGTTCGAGCTGGTTGCCAACAAACAGAGACGTTTCGGTCGAGAGAGTGCAGCGAATAAAGCAGACTCTGAAGTGGGTGGGACAAAACGTGTCGCATGCAGGGGATTCATGATGGGATCTCGGCCAGTGTTGATCATTGTCGCGCTAAGACATCTTGAGCGACTGCGCTCAATCGTGAATAGAAGCAAGTGTATGTACAGTAAGTAAGTACAGTACTGGTAGTTGGCGCGGTCAAGGGTCGCCGTCACCACCTTACCTTGAACGCCGTACAAAACAAGAGACCGCGCTGATCGCCGAGCGCCGAAGCTTGCCCTCGGACCGCAAAGTAATCAAGAGGTGGGATCGAGGTCGAGATGACCGGAGATGAAGGTGGTTGAGGGGGCGGCTTTCAGACAATAGGAGGTCTCCACACCTTGGCGACCGATCAATGCCCGTGATGGGTGAAGGTCGATGACAACTTTGACCAAATGAAAGCTCAAGTGGGCGAAGGACAGTGGGAGGAAGGCTTGAAGGCACCGGTGTTGCTTGGCAGAGAAGCATCTTCCTTCTTTTGTCCTGGACACAGTCGAGATCTGTTGACACTGAGTGGGAGGTGTGGTCTGCATCATGACCGGCAAATTATTGATGCAGCAACAGACAATGGTGGAATGTAGTCGATGAGTGTGGGACGCAGCGAGTAGCTTGCTGCTGCAGCAGGGTGCACGGTGAGTAGATTCGAGACTACTTGAGTATCGGTAGTCGGCTTTAGCCGCTTGAGAAGTTCATTCACCGGTCTAGTCGAATCAAGACTCCTCAGTCCCACGTCAAGCGCTCCACCGGCTCTGTCGATCGCATGTAACTCGAGTGATCTATAGACTACAGACGTATCGTAATGTATCATGCATGTAGCTCGATGAAACGAGATCGACGATCGGACAGAGACGTGAGACGTGGGTCGCGGTGTTCAGACTGTGGATAGGCACGTGAATGGTACAAGATGGAATGGGACTGGATTACGGGCTTCACGAAGCATCTCTCGAGAGAAAGAGTGAGGGCTGGATCGAGACTGCGCGAGTAAGATCCAGGCTCTGCACGGAGTGAAGCAATGGCGGCAGACTGTACTAGGGTACGTGTGACACCAAGGTCAACAGGACAGGAGGTTAGGTTCAATTGGACTGATTCATCGTGCAAGACTGCTTCAAGGCGATGAGAGTCAAGATGTGGCCGAACACGCTACACGAGGCCACTACGTTCGACATCTGAGCAAGCAAGCGGTTAGAGTGTCGAGCCCGGATGGCTGTTGTCAGGGATGAGCAAGTGGGCGATCAGGATATCGGCCATGTACCAAGCGCATATGGCCAAGCTGAGCTCGAGCCAGGCGCGGACGAGCAAGCTGGCGAGGAGGACAAGTAAACTCATGATGAGCGGTAATATCGCCGGCGAGCGAGCGCAGAAGAGCATGCTAGGAGACTGAGATGCGGTGGTGATTGTGAGTGTCGAGAGGTTGCAATTGAGTGCAAGGGGAAAGGCGAGTCGATAGGAGCAGTGTCGAATCGCAGCAATGTTTATCTCGACTGGAATTGAAGGGAGACGGTGGTCAATATGCGACGACGATGAATGGATCTGGTTGAGACTCTGGTGTGGATGGCTCTGAGGCAGCTTGCCAAGGTGACGACGAGCGCTGTCGAGAAGATGGTGACCAAAGGAAAGCACTAGCTTGGTATCGGGACGGCTGTAAGCGGTATCGAGGCGATGGTCGATCGTCAAGTGGAGCAGCAATAGGACGAATAAGGCCAAGTGCAATGGATCGTGTGCGAGATGGGGCACTGCGAGCCAATGTGTTGGAAGGGGAGAGGCAAAGGTGTGGGGAAGGAAAGTGACAAGTTTGTGCAAGATGTGATCGGTCAAGAGAAATAGTCGATAGATCCAAGTAAGTGAATGTGCGACGAGCCAGGACAAGGCAAGCACGCCCAAAAGATATCGCTGCACAAGATTGAGAGTGCGAGGTGTGACGAGGTAACAGCGTGCGGCTGAAGCGTGAGTTCGCGATGACTCTGGATGAAATGGTTCGACGAGGGCACGATGAGTCGGCATGGCGATCGATTGAGGAATGGATGGATGGCTATGGCGAATCGGAAGAGCTGGATACTCGATCCACGAAGCGATACAAGCTAATCGATCTCTGCAGAGACTAGGATTGTAGAAGGACGACTTGAGAGGTGTGGCAAGGCTAGCTTTCTACGTAGACTGCAATACGAGTGAGAAGCTGGTGGTGGCGGAGGAGAAGAGACAAGGACGTCGACCTATATGGATTTCGTCGACAGATGATAAACATGCGCCCAGCGCAGAGGGAGGTGATACGAAATGCAGCATCCTGTTGAGGAGCGAGTGAGGGATGATTGCATGAATGCTGGATGGTGGTCGTAGTGGTGGTGGCGACGGCAGTGGTGTTGGTGGTGGTGGTGGTGGTGGTGATGCCGAGGATTGACGTCCAAGAGAGAGAGAGAGAAAGGCAGATCAGTTCGACTCCGCTCAGCCCGCACTCATTATTCGGAATTTCGCCGAATTTTCTCCCACGCTCTAACAATTTGAATTGTTTTTCTTTCTCGCGTTTCGCCTGAGCGTCTCGCATGAGCGTCTCGCCCGTGCTCTCTCTCTGTCTCTTGTTCTCTGTGATCACCACATCCGCACCTGCATCACTCGTCACACTCGTCACAATTTTGTGATCTTGCGCCTTCTTGTCTCTTTCCCATTCCCACGGTCAGATCGATTAGCCATCCCTTCTCGGCTTTGGTCCGATGGGCGTGGGAAAACACTGCATTTCCTTGCGATTATGAATCGGCTTTGCTTCCGACAATGCCCAATCTCATTCACAATTGCTATGCTGCCGTACTAGTCACCGCTTCAAATTGTGATCGGTGAATCCGATCGATCGATGACTTTTGTTGCACAGCCACATCACGAGCAAGAAAGCAAAAGGGTAGAGGCGACAGAGGCGACAGAGGAGAGGCGACAGAGGAGAGGAGCCCAACGAACTGGCTTGAGTACGGTTGACTGACTGGCTAGCTGGCTTAGATCGGCGATTCTGCTCCTTGCTCGCCGCCACCAACCCACTTTGCTCACCATCATCATCATTGTCATCGCCCACTCCCATTATTCTTGCTCTTCCATCATCCGATCACTCGTCTCTTTCCTTTGCGATCTCCTTCTCCCTAGCCCTTAGTCGCTGGCACTACCTGCTTCATCCTCCAATCGATGCGTTGCAGTTATCGTGATATCGATCGCAAATGGTCACAGTAGCAAGCCAAAGCGTGCCGTTCCATCCCTCTCTGCGCTCCCGACCCCACCCCACCCCACGGAATGACGACGACGACAATGCCTGGTCAAGCTGCATCTCATTTCAATCAATTTTGGCAATGTCAATGTTACAGTACCGACTTGCATGCTTGCCTGCCATTCTGCTGCTGCTTTGTCTACAACACGATGCATATACCCCACACAACAGCCCATCCACCTCGTCCAGCTTCATCCACGGCCAGAAACCCAGTAGCGCCAGCCCAAGATGCAGAGGAACAGGTAAGCGATGCTCAACGTGCTCAATATGTCATGAATAGCTAGTTCCACCTACTCATGACTTGATCTTGTCTTTCTTTCTCCCCCGCTGCCGCTTCCATTCTATCTATCACGCTTTTCAGCTTCGAGTCTTGCCTTCAGACTCTTCATTTCGATACTCGCCTTGCTTCCACGCCTGGTGTTGGTTGTGAGACCAGATGTTGTGAGACCAGATGTCTGGTCTCACAACCAGATGTCTGGTACTCAGACTCACGCTTGCCAAGGCAATCCCTTGCCGCATAAAGAAGAAGTACGAGAAGCCTCCACTTCTCGATTTCCGTAATTCAAAATATAGGATATTGACTATTGACAGCAACTACATAGTGTCGATCTCAATTGTATATGACAAGCATTGTGAAATGACTAAGTCCCATGGTGTACGAGAGGCATCATACGAGCGTGTTGACACTGAAAAGTCCCATGTCAGTCCAGGAATTCAGAAGGTTTGGACAAAATGAATTTGCTAAGGGTCCAGGCACCGTGCCTAGACCCATGGTGTTAAGTGCCTGGGTCTGATAACCTCACAGGCCAAGCGCAGGGGGTTACCAGAGTTATTGAGTATCCGGTACATTGCCAGGAGACTGTAACAGAGAAGCAGGTCTTCAAAGGACTAGGTCTGAATTCCACCTACAATGCGTGTAGAGTAAAATATGATCAACAAGATGAAGGAGGATCCGGTGGCTAGCCCACCAAACCCTAGGTATACACTGGGTCAATGCCGCAGTCTGGTGCAATTATCCCTGACTTGCCAAGGTTGATTGGTGACCGATGGTTTTACTGGCGGGCCCAAAAAATATGAAATCTACATACCCCGGAAGCAGGTAGCAACCAGCCTCCCTGGTTTCCTCCTGGTTCCCAACCGCAACCAGGGACCCCTCCTGGTTGCCCTCTTGGTTCCCAGGGATGTAGGTTAGCCCCCCTGGTTCCCCTCCTGGTTCCGCTGGAGGAACCAGGAGGCCTTCCTGGTTCCTACCTGGTTCCTGGGGATGTAGATAGGCCCTCCTGGTCCCCCTCCTGGTTCCCGGGGGCGTAGGTAGGTCAGCTGGAGCATCCAATGCAAAAGTCATGAGTCATGAGTCGGTTCAGGCAGCTCTACGCAGAAAAACCATGTATTCATGACTCTGTTCATGATTTAGCAGCTCATTCATGATTACTCGACCTGAGACTGTCACCGGAGCCAAAAGCCTCCATTCTCCAAGTCATGAGTCATGAGTCCGGAGCTCTTGCGCGAGAGAGCTCATGTTAATCATGAATGATTCATTATCGTGTGAGCTGAACATACAAGCTATGCTGGTGTAGTGGTTGTCCCGCTTATTAATTTCTAGGTAGGGTAGTTAGGACTGCTGTGTGACCGAGAGTGTTCTTCTAGGATAACTCAATGATACCTTGGATACCTGTGTAGGTGACTTGAGTGTACCGGTTGACCTTGTTGTATTGGACGAGGGAGAATGACCGGAGCGGCATTCTCCCGGAAGAATTATATACATGC
>BPMX01000017.1:536954-563687 GCA_019972555.1 Ustilago shanxiensis | reverse complement strand
GGTGGCTGTCGGGTGGCTCCGTCAAAGAAGCCACCCGGGGTGGCTCCAGGGGTGGCTCCTCGGACGCGAAAACCGTTTTGTGACGATATGATTCCCTGGGCCTCCAACCATCCCTCTGGTATCTCAGCTCAATTGCCAGCATCAGGACTGGTTCCCCATCATGGGAAATGCCGTGTTTTCCCTGCAATAGGTCTAGGCACAGTGCCTGAACCCTTAGTGAATTCATTTGGCCAAACCTTCCAAATTCCTGGACTGACACAGGACTTCTCAATATTGACACGCTTGTATAATGCCTTTTGTACATGATGGAACTTAGTCATTTCATGACATTTGCGATACACAACCAACATCAACACTGTGTAGTTGCAGTTGGCACACAACATCCTATACATATTCACATGATTGTAGATACTTTCACTATGAAAAATAAATTGAATCATTCCACACACTTTGCTACACAAAGTCTGCTTCACTCTTCACCAAAACCTCTCTTCCTTCCTCTTGAGCATCTTATTGATGTTGATACTCACTATTCAAGAACTGCTGTCCTAGAGTTACCGTCTCCAACGGTTACAGAGGATACCCAGACAGGAATATCCTCAGATCTGGCTCTATTTTAACTTCGCTGTTGGAAAGACGCTGTTGTCATAGCTACACAACATTTTCTTGCTAGACTAACTTTGGAACTTTATGCAGGCAATCTTACCGCCATCGGTAGCCCCTTGGCAATCACGATTCACAACATATTCGGTCTCGACAAGCCACGGCGTTGGCGCTCACAAACCAAACCAGACTTGTATACCTATCCCATACCATTAGCCCATATGACTTTGTTGACCCTATGTTTTGTTTGCAGTCAAGCTGGGTAACATGCCTTTGAGGCCACCCCAGTTTGACGCCATCCTCACTGAGCCAGGGATGTTAAAGACTTCTTGGTTCAAGGTACACGCCCTTGCCAAGACCAACAGCCCTTTGCGACAGGGTCCCTGCACCAGGAGAGTTGGTCGCTTCCTGGTTTGGCTTTGAGTTGCGGGCAGCACAACCTAGGGTATCAGCCCCAAAACCTCCGACACTTTTGTTATTGCGCTCATGTTGTTTGGCTGTTGTCATTGTACTTGGGACTCATGCTGGTTGGCCGTTGCTGAAGGAGAGATTGAGCCCATCAATGATGAGCTCTTTCTACAGCATGGTTGACTTATTGACTACCCGTGTTGATCACTGATGGCTTCAAGCCAACTCTGAGAACAAGGGCTCGATCTCTTTGCTTGGCACGGCCTTTCCTTGAATGATCAGTGCAAGACATCGTTCCTACTCATGACTGCTAATCAACATGACCGCTATTCAACATCGTCCTTGTTCATAATCGACTGGACAAGCACACACACATAGACAGCTGGCAATGTCGGCACCATCGACGTTGAGTTGGACTGTGATCAACTTGGTCAATGCCAGCTTGCATGCAGGCACTGCTGTGGTGGAGGAGTCAAGCGTGGTTTGACTTGGTGTTGGTGGTGTTGGCTAGCCCCCACCCTCAGTGATGACAACATCATCACTCCACCGACATAAACGCCTCACAGCACATGTCTATACCAATGCTCAAGTCTGAGAGGGTCGGGTGTCTGTCTTTGTTGTGGTTGGGTGCCCGTACTCATGATCATGCTCAGCACAGTGTCTTGTCCAACTTGCTTCTGTTCCAACCATACTTCATGGTACGTTGCGCGCTCCATGCTCACTAGCACCGATGCTTGTTGTGTGGTGCGCTCTTGCATTGCTCAACAGGTATCGATGCTCTGACATATGTTGAGCTTGCGTTCAACTCATGACTTGACCTTCATGCTTCTCTTTACAAACAATTGACAACTTTGACGCTGCATCATCCATGGTGTGCTCCATACTCGGTTGACATCAGGACTTGACTCTTGTGAGCTCACTGCTCATGACTTGGCAAGTTCTGGTGTCCTCGACATGTGTTGAGCTTGCATCCATCTGGTTCAGCACTCTGACTTGCTCCATCAACAACTCACTTGTTCCATCGACAGCTCACTTGTTCCATCAACAACTCACTTGGCTCGACTCATTCATGATTGCTTCATTACCAACTTGACTTTGGATCTCAACACCATATATACACAACTTGGGCTTGTTGTCGGCATCACTCATGACTGTAGCAACATACCATTGCAGCAACTACAAGGATAGGATGGGTGCTTTGCTGTTGTTATGATGGTAACAAACTTCTCCTTGAGCTTGAGTCATCCTGGCCAAGCAATGAAAGGACAACATCTTCTCGCTGAAAGACAGCAAGCGCCGATTGTGTCCTTTGTAGTGGAGCTCTTTGGTTTGCTTGCTCTGTCATGCTTGAGTACATCTTTGATGCTGTTGCCACTCAATCATGAATCACTCGACGATCTCCTCTCGGCACCAACTATCCGTTGTACCTTCTGTTGTCATTGCCGCCAACATTACCTTTCCTCTTCCAACAACACGCCGGCCCTCCTTTTCTATCCTTCAGCATGATGTTGTCTAGCGTTGGCTTACCTGCTACACGGTGTTGTGAGAGAGAAGAGTAAAGTAACAAAAGTACTGCGAGAGAGACAAAAAAGGTAAGGAGGAGGAGAGGGCATAGAATTGAAGGTGGTGGTAGAGACGGAGGAAAATGCCGCAGCAAAGTAACGCTTTGGCCTTCTCTCTGCGCAGGCCACGTCAGCAAAGTAGAGTCTACCGAGACCCGATAATTGCAACTCTCTTGCGCGGAAGCTCTCGCGCGAAAGCAAAGAAAATTGCAAAACACGGAGCTCGGAGAACAAAACTTGAGAGCTCGGGACAACGGACGACGCCGTGTTCCCACAACTTATGACTTGTAAGTACAATCTCTTGATGTGATCGAACGACACCTTTGCCTTCCTCAGCCAACTCATTCTTGTGACTTGTGTATCCTTGTCTTTGCAGCTTGATGGCTTCTGTGTATCAATTGCTCTTCATCATCATGCTGGTAAGTGTTTCAATTCATGACTCCAGCCCTCCTTTGTCACAGCGTTGACTACCCTCTCATGATTGGACTGCTTGCTAACAACCTTCTGTCTTTCTCTTCCTCCTCCTCTCCATCTGATACCACATATGTCGACCGCTGTGTTGTTGCTGCCGTTGCCACAACATGTGATGACCAACCAACTCTCTTTGCGACACAATCCTGACACCCGTGTTTGACATACGCTTTATACTCATGGCTATCGTTATGTTTGACGGCCTTGTCTGATGCTGTGGCCTGGCCAACAACGCTGCTCGATATCATGTGTCACAACCGTTCTGATTGATCAATCAACTGTTTTCATTGCGGTATCATGCATGGTGTGCTACAAACGTGAGATGTGAGTGTGCACAACAGGGTCTACTGAGCAAATGGTACGGTGAGCATGATGACGGCCGAGCTGGTTCGTCTGCGGAACCAGGGTAGCAACCAGTTGGCAACCAGGGTGTCTGGTTGCTACGGGGGAACCAGGCCGGAACCAGGCAGCCTGGTTCCTGGGGATGTAAGTTGCCGTTTTTTACGATATGATTTTGTTATGATATAATTTTGTTACGATATGATTTGTGATTCATGATTTCGTTATGGGCCTGACTCCGAAATGGGCCAGTCACGTTATCGTGATGCGCAATCATGAATCATGAATGCTCCGGACTTGGAGAACGGAGACTTTTGGCTCCAGTCATGAGTCTGAGTGACTGTCTCAAGTCGAGTAATGATGAATGAGTTGCTGATTCATGAACAGAATCATGAATAGTTACATGTTTTTCCTGCGTAGAGCTGCCTGAACCGACTCATGACTCATGACTCACAACTTTGCATTGGATGCTCCGGCTTATTATTTCTCCAGGGTTTACTTGTAAGTGGAGTGGCTAAAAGCTGGTCAGGCTTAAATCCTCGCATTATGCCTTTTACAGAACTTCGGGTCCATTTTTATACCATCTTTTCTCATCATTTTTCCATAACATTTTCCTTTGTATTTATTAATCCCTTACAATCACAGCATTGTTGCTGCTGCAGACTGACAGACACATGTGCTAATGTGGCCCACAATCTCAGCAAAGGAATGTATTGGTAAACACTGTAACAACTTTGCAGGTACAACTGGCAATTGGCTTTCAGTTTGTTGAGTCTAACAGAGAAAGTGACTGAACTAGCTCTTTGCCTCTATCAAGGTGAAATTTCAAGTGCCAAAAGTAGCAGTCTTGCATTTTCTTGGCATTTTCTTGCAATTTTTGGAAAAAGTCGAGCCACACAACTAGACAGCAAGGCGGATTACCAGTCTCGTCAAACGCGAGGAAATAAGCGCGTGCCTCAAAGCTTGCTCTACGATAGAGAACCTGGGAGTTCGACTTGGAAGCTAGCAAAAATCTCCTCACTCCAGAGTCCAAAGTGATTCAACGCTGTCATAAGGCGCTCATCAAGCTAGGAGTGTGGCATGATGATCTTGCGCCACGCAACCTTCTATGGGATGAGTCTTTTAAATCGGTCTTTGTGATTGATTTTGGTCATTCTCGGATTCGAGACCAACCCAAACCCAAAGTGATGATGCATGCTTGATTGACCTTTTGAGTGCATCCACCTCAAGTTTCTTGCTCTATTTTTGTAGTTGACCTTTTCGATGTGAATGCTATGTTTCTGTCTGATATCTTGTGTTTGTGTGTGTGTACCGCCCCGATGAGATGGCAAGGTGGTTGCGTTCTCCTTGGCCATCTCTCCTAGGCTCGGATATCCAATCAGCAAAGCAGAGAAAGCCGGCTCAAGTTCGGTGTCGTTTTCAGCCTTGGTTGCTCGGGCTCGCACAAGTGCCTTGTGACCGCGCTACAGTAAGCCTGCCACAGCTCAGAATCGCAACGCTTGAAGCACACTTTTGCCTGTACTCACAACGGTTGGAGACTTAGGTGGAGGCGAGGACCCACCCGGCACCCACCTGGGGTGGGTCGGGGGGCGGGTCTGTGGACCCCCTTTTTTTTTTTTTTTTTTTTTTTTTTTTTTTTTGTTTTTTTTCAATATGTTCTTGAACCATGAATAATGACAGCTGCTCATAGTCATGAGTCATGAGTCATGAGTCATATCCTAAAAAACGTAAAGGTGGCAGAGACCAGCCACCCGACCAGCCACCCAGGGTGGCTGGTTCGGTCAGCCAGCTAGCAGCCACCCCCAGTTGGGTGGCTGGCCAAGGTGGTTTATAAGACCAGCCACCCCGGGTGGCTGCTTGGCTGGCTGGTCAAACCACCCACCTATGGTGGCTAGGCGGGTGGCTCGTCTCTGCCACCATTGAAGGTGGCTCCGTGGATGGCTTCTTCTACAAGCCACCCGCTCCTGCGTACTGCAGGTTGGCTGCTAGCGTCCCTAGCTTGCCGGCCTGGTTAGCTTTCAGTAGTAGGGTGCTTGTACGTTGCCCGTGTAGCATGAGCAACACACAAGTTGGCGCCGTAGCGACAAACGCAAGAGGAGAAAGCAAACGTGAAAGAGAGACGGGAGTGTTAGTGCTTGCTTGTTGTATACATAGCTATGCAAATTGAAACGTGTTTACTTACCAATAATATGAATCACATTGGTCAACAGCCTCGAGCTATCATGGATGTCAGGCTCCGTGTGTTGAGCAAGTCATGAGTGTCTCCGTTGTATAACGTGCGATGGAGACAAAGATACGTGTTGTCAAGCAGGTCATGGTAGGTCACAGCGGTCAGAGAGAAGTTGTTGGCATCGTTGATGTTGCGAAAGAGATGTGGATTGTTTTGATGTTCATCATGGTTGAGTGTAGCAGTACCACAACAAGAGCAGCAACAACAGAGTAGTTGATGAGAAAGGTCAAAGCATCGAGTGTTAGTCATGATTCATATGAGAGCTTGTCACGACCGGAGTGAGCTTGTACCTACCAATCATCCAGATCTTAGCATGGATCTTGAGCCAATTGTGAGCATGATGGAGCGTCGGTAGGATGCAGGATGCAGGTTGCAGGAGTGCCGAAGGGATGTTGCAATGACAACAGACTGACACAACGATGGAGGACTTAGCGCTTGCTGTCGGTCAGCTTCACCGTGATAAGATAACTACATTGCCCAGCCACGTATGACCCTGTGACTGAGCTTGCGAGAGTGTTGTTGCATCATACAACAGCACAACACCTGTCCTTGCCGTGATGTCAGTCAGAGTCATGAGTCCCGCAGTAACTATAGTCAATGATGTAAAGGAGCAGAGGCTTAGCCCAATGCAAGAAGATACGTTCTTGTCGGTGGCCATAGAGTTGTGCAATAGGTATTGTTGATCAAGTGGTGAGCACAACCAAGGCAGTGTTGCAAAGAAGATAGAGTTGGATGCAAGCTTGACATATGACAAGAGCATTGATACTTGCCAAGAGGTACAGCAGCGTACACTTGGACAAGCGTCGATGCTGTTGTGGATGGAGCGCGCAACATGCAATCAAGAATGAGAAGAGACACGAGTTGGACGCAAGCTCAACATGTGTCAGAGCACCAACACTTGTTGAGCAGTACAGAAGCGCACCACACAACAAGCATTGGTGCTAGTGAGTATGGAGCGCGCAACCATTGATAAGCAAAGAGACAAGTGTTGAGAAGAGAAGTTGGACGCAAGCTCGACATATGTCAGAGCACCAACACTTGTTGAGCAGNAGCGCGCAACCATTGATAAGCAAAGAGACAAGTGTTGAGAAGAGAAGTTGGACGCAAGCTCGACATATGTCAGAGCACCAACACTTGTTGAGCAGAGCGATAGCGCACCACACAACAAGCATTGATGCTGAGTAGTGATGGAGCGCGCAACATGTAACGGTACAGAGAAGAACCACAGCACAGAGACTCCCGACCCTCTCAGACCTGAGTATTGTTGGAAAGCACGGTCATTTGTGGTATCGAGATTATCGATTATCGGCGATATTCGCTAATTAATTTACCAACTTGGATACAAGGACTAGATACTCTCTGGGCCGAATATGTCACACACGCGACACGCGTGCCTCGCAATCTTGGCACGCATTTACCGGCATCGGTGATTGGTTCCCGTGCCGGATCATATTCTATCATCACAACGTTTGGGATATGTTACCTGCAACGGTAATGCCTTCCCTACAAAGTGACATATCGACATAGTGTCCAATGTGCAATACATGGTGCTTTACTTTGAGTATACGCACAGTCACTTATCCATTTCCCCCTATCATACCCTCCACGTCGCTCGTATATCTAGCGACATAGCTAACTTGTTACCTATATATGGAGAGCACAACCGTGCCTCCAACTTTACTATCCTTCAATCAAACTCATACCCATCTATTTGTACCATAAGTCTGTCTCTATCTCTTTCTCTATATCTCTTCATCTCTCTCACCTTTGCTAGTGTTGTACCAACGACGGTAACTTTGCCTCGACTCCCTGCTGTCCATTATCACCGACCACCGTGGTTACGGAGTCTACCTGGACTGAAATATCCTCAGCTTCAGCTCTTTACGCACCTCTGCCATTGTGTGTGCCGTAGCGGCATTGCTACCCGCCTATCAGCCACCGTGCTAGGGTGGCTGCTGGGTACCAGCCACCTTGACCAGCCACCTGGCTCTATGTGGACGGAGGCAGCCACCCTACCAGCCACCCACCATGGTGGCTGGTATGGGTCAGCCACCTAGCAACCACCCTGGGTGGCTAGTGGGTGGCTGGTCTCGTCCATCTTTACGTTTTTTAGGATATGAGTGCTGTCAAGCTTAGACACGCTCTACTCACGACCCATTACTGTAAATTCTATCACAACCTTATATCAATGTACTCCTTACTAGCCCTTCTGCCGAACGATCGTGTGACCTTGATCCTTTACACGTCTCGATGCATGTACCGAAGCCAGTCACTTTCATGATGGACGATGTAAAATTACGGAAATTGAGAAGTGGAGGTTTCTCGAGCTTCTTTAATTGCGGCGAGGAGTTATCTCGCCAGAGTGTGAGTCTAAGTACCAGATGTCTGGTTGTGAGACCAGATGTCTGCAACTGACAAGCTGCAGGCTGGTTAGCCGTTCCAGAGACTCTGAGAGAATCCGGTCGAAGGACCTTAGTTACAATATCAAAGGTCAGTTGACTGGTTCTAATGTTTGTGCAATAGCACAGCGGGTGAAAGAAGTAAGGTGAAGACTAAGCACGAATTGGCAAGATCAGACGTCTGATCTTGTACTTCGTAGCGGGAAATGTAGGAGTAATGGGAGAATGGTGTAGATTTGATAAGGAAAATGAATGTGTAGAGCGTCTAAGATACATTCATTTATATGGGACTTGGGCCGTTGCATTCCGACGGTTTGAGTCTGTACATGAGGAGCTATAGCAAAAACAACGGTCACTTAGTGAACTTTGACAATTCGTCTTGTTTTGTATGCACCAGTGGTCTGGTGCATAAGTTCAGCAGCTTCATTGCGCTGACTCCGTCAATGGGTTCCTTCGTTGGATGGTCTTTGTCCTTTTCTTCATACATTAGTCCATGTCGGATGAGCTTCCTCCGTTGGTTCACACACTAGTTTGTGGTGTGTGTCACATACTAGTTTGTAGTGTGTGATCCGGTGTCTAATACCTTCCTCTGTGCATGGGAAAGTTGTACTTGTTCCAAGATCAGGGACCAGGCGTTGGGTGTTGTACATCCGTGTGTGGTCCCTTACTTTAGCGTCGGGTGTTGGATACCCGCATGTGAGTCTCCATTTGACTTAGCCAAATTATCGCATTTTAATTGTAAATTTGGTTGCACTCCTCGACGTGTCAGGTCAAAGGTCCTTGGACTTGTTGTTGCGTGTAATGACCAGACATCTGGTTTTTATGTCTCGTGGGTGAATTACTCGAGTACGCGATGAACTTTGCCGAAAAACAAGTGTTTTCCAACACTCATAACCTATTAGCACTTCGGGGTTTCCTTGTAAGTGTAGTGACTAATATTGGAAACCGTGACGCCAAGGGAGCTACCTATGGCGGCAAGTGACCAGGCAATATAAGTTCCAGTATCTGACAGAGTGCTTAAGCGGGTAGCAATGCCGCTACGGCACACACAATGGCAGAGGTGCGTAAAGAGCTGAAGCTGAGGATATTTCAGTCCAGGTAGACTCCGTAACCACGGTGGTCGGTGATAATGGACAGCAGGGAGTCGAGGCAAAGTTACCGTCGTTGGTACAACACTAGCAAAGGTGAGAGAGATGAAGAGATATAGAGAAAGAGATAGAGACAGACTTATGGTACAAATAGATGGGTATGAGTTTGATTGAAGGATAGTAAAGTTGGAGGCACGGTTGTGCTCTCCATATATAGGTAACAAGTTAGCTATGTCGCTAGATATACGAGCGACGTGGAGGGTATGATAGGGGGAAATGGATAAGTGACTGTGCGTATACTCGAAGTAGAATACCATGTATTGCACATTGGACACCACATTGATATGTCACTTTGTAGGGAAGGTATTACCATTGCAGATAACATGTCCCGAACGTTGTGAGGATGGAATATGATCTGGCACAGGAACCAATCACCAATGCCGGTAAATGCGTGCCCAAGTTGTGAGGCACACGTGTTGCGTGAGTAATATACTCGGCCCAGAGAACATCTGGTCCTTGTACCCGAGTTGGTAAGTTAATTAGCGACTATCGGCGATAACCGATAATCTCGATGTCAAGGATGACCGTGTTTTCCAACAACTAAAAGCCTGCTCTTCGATAGAGAACCTAGGAGTTCGACTTGACCTTTTTGTATTGGACAGGGAGTTCTCTACAGAGTGTATCTCCCTTCAGTTGTTATATACATGAGTGAAAGTCTAACGATCTACAGGGTTTTCCGTGTACGCTTCTTTGCTGACAGTGGAGAACTGCCGTCTCTTCTTACTGTGCGAGTGTATCTAGTTCTCCACAGTTTCCTCCGTGTTGTCTCTGAGGTCTGATTGGTTAAGGTCCGTGTGTGCTAGTTATCCACGGTGTCCTCCAAATTGGACCTATGGTTTAATTGGTCGACTGGGGACTGAGGACTTTGTAAACCCAGCAGTACTTGTTCTGCGCTAATATGATTGGCTTGCGTACTGCGGGAAGTTTTCCTAGTCCTTCTGTCAGTTCTTGATTGGTTGCTTCCTTTTACCGCGTTACGTTTTGCGTTACGGGGGATCGCCGATCGCAACTCTCAATCGCTGATATTCGAACAAGCTTGCTTTGATGTACGATGGTCGGATACGATCATGTCGAGGGCATAGAGAATCGGTTCCAGAACTTCGGCAAGGTTTTTATAGGAATCTTTGGCTGAGTCCTTCAACTTTGTGGACTGGGTCTTCAGTTCGGCGGTTTTCAACATGGAAACTTGCGATACAGTCAATGAAGTACGATGTCCGGCTATTGCATTGAGTATGCTGCTGAGCTAAGAAATTTCGGATTGCATCGAATCATCGTAACAGAGTTGGTGTGGCACAATGCGTTCTGGAACTGTCTTGCGTCTTGATGATACCTTGGATGCGGTAGGAACGGTGGACAACTTAGGCTGCTCCTTTGGCTTCACGCCGGCGTAAATGTCTTGGATGAATAAGGTATCGACGAAGTCGTTGAGTTCTTGAATCGTTAAACGTTTCTCCTCTCGTTGTTCTGCCTCTTCTCTGCGACGCTTCTCCACCTCCTTCTCTTTTCTTTCTCTCGCCTCCCGAAGCTGTGCCTCCTCCTTCTCTTTCTTTTCTCTCGCCGCTCGCTGCTCTGCCTCCTCCTTTGCTTTATTTGCCTCCTCCTTCGCTTGATTTGCCTCCTCGAGCTCTAGCTTCACACGCTGGAGTTCGAGTAAAAGGTTCACGTCATTGTTAGGAGCTGATTCTGTTGGCGAGCTGACAGAGAGCTGTTCAAGCTTCCGGGAGGCATGATGCACGGCAGAATCAGTATCTTCGTCTGTGCGGATGATCAGCTTGGATGTGACCGTCGAGGTGATGGGAGGAGGAGTGGCAAGTGATGGAGAGGCATTCGATCGTAGGTTCGAGCTAAGTGAAGAAGAGGGTGTAAGCGTGGGTGGTGTGGAGTGCGAGATGGACTCGTCCTCGTTTGAATCGTCTTCGGAGTGATTCATTGCAGCTTCTAACAAGATACGATGGCTGGATGATGATTATGATGATGGTAGTGTGTGCTTGTGATGGTGGTGGTGGTGGTGCGGAAGAGAGAGAGAGAGCAAGATTGACGGCAAGCCTCCGAGAGAAGTTTTTGCTGTTGTTGGCAATCGTGTGGTGGGGACGTTCAAAGAGATCACACCCACACCCACTCGCACGCATTGCCGGAGCTGACCGATCAAAGCATTGTGACTTTAGCCCACCGTTCTGGTGAGCTTAAGTGACTTAAGTGGGAGAGACGAGGCTGGATGTGATTGCGCCGAAATCATAGTGTACCAAGTGATTGCAAACTGCGACAAACTTGGGTATGCGCAGAAGGAATGATGTTTCATCGCATTGCTCGAAGCCTGACTAGCAGTCAAGTAAGCTTTCCCATCGGAACCGCCGCCGCACATGACAGATCATGAATGGAACGATCCTATCTGTGACTGAATGACTCAGACTCTTCTTGATACCCGTTCATATTCCGTCATTGCTTGCTTGCTTCCTCCTCCTCCTCTCGTCTTCTCCTTCTCCGATTTCCAACTCTCCCATGAAGGCGCATCCGCATCCGCATCCGCATCCGCATCTTGCCGTTCATCATCATCATCATCATCATCATCAGCAGCACGACCAAGTCAAGCAATCTCATCAACACGAGCCGACAACGACTTCCTTTCCCACCACCCCTATCACATCGACCGAGAGGATAGTGCCAACAACACCACCATTGATAACCACTAAATGCGTCGTTCTCATCCTCGCTCACCTCGTCGCACTCAAGCTGCATCCTCCTCCTCCTCCTCCTCCTTCTCATCGTTCGAAACACCTCTACCGTACAATCTACGTCGCCGCATCTTTCACGATCTCGACTCCACCGTAGACGCCTGTCGTTGTTTCTCCTCCGAGCATGGCTTTAAACTCTTTACTCGATCTAGCGGTACATCCCTCTGCGGAGATCCTCCCAAGAAACTCAAGTCGTATGCCTATCTCGATTGTTGTCGCGGAAGGCATCCACAACAGCTTAAAAAGGCTGCCAAAACCAATATCAACGACAAGGATAATAGTAATAGCAACAACAAGTCGTTCACCAATTGTCAATACCGTATCACCATCAAACGCACCTCGAATGATCCTATCGGATATACTATCACCGAGACTCGCACCAAACACAATCATCCTTCCTTTGCTTTGCACAACAATATTGAGCGCAACACCCCCTCCAACGCCACCACTAGCATTACTGTACCAGCCAAACGACGGCGCACAGATGTAGATGCAGACGCAAATACAGATGCAAACTCAGCAGCAGCGCTCGACGATATCTCGGAGGAGGAGAATGATGATGATGATGATGATGATGATGATGATGATGCTGATTCCGCCAGCTCATCACCATCACCAACTCCGCCTGCTGCTGCTGCTGCCACTCGCACGCAACACCTTGACAACGTCCAGGCGTGCCGAACCAGAGCAAGTACGAACTCCAGCAGCGCGCTAAACGTCCCTTCCTTCTCGCCTCCACTACCTCCCTCCGAATTTGGCTCACCTTGCTCAAGCACATCGGACTCTAAAAAGTCAGCATTGCTAGCGATACTACGTCGACCTCCATGGGAAATCACCATTCCCGAAGTATCAAAGCTCAACGCACAAGAAGCAAAAGAAGCGCTCAACTGGATGCAGCGCACCGCAGTCTTGTTGAAGAGCTTCATCGAGTTTGCCCAACGTAGATGAAAGGTCATCAGATTGGCTACGGGTTTTGCAAGATGTTTGGAGAGTATGTTTTTGGGGATCTTTCTTGTTTTGTTGCAATTTGAAGGTCTATATATCAGTATGCTATTGGTGAAAGTGGAAGCTGGTTACATGGAGCATCTCAGGCTCAACCCGCCGGAGCTGCAGACTGGTTTCTAAAAGCGTGAACTCCCGATCAAGTAAGGAACAAATGTTGTTCTTCTCTTAGGAAAATTCGTAGCCGGGCATAAGTTTGTGGAAGACCTAGTGCGTCCAGCTTCAATTTGCGACCCAGGAAGTGACCTATATTGATGTTTGCAATGGTGTTTGCGGAGAAGATGCTGATATCATGAATGGGAGCAAGCTCAAAACAGCTGCACGTGAGTCAGCTGGGAGCCTTGAAAGCAAGTCCTCTACGGCGCACAATATGCGTACACCTTGCTCTCAGAGCGTATGAGACATAGCACTTTCGGCGTATAGACAAAGCAAGACAAGAGATGATTCTGAAGTATCGCGAGCAACATACTGTAACATGATTGCAACTGCGGCCAGCACCCGGAATAAGAAGTGCAACACGGATTAGAGCGAGCGGGAGCTGTGGGTTCTTTCTGGCTATCTGCCTCAATCTACATGATCCGTGCATGTGGGTCAAGCCAGGCGACTCGTTGCTTCTCTAGTTGCATCCAACATTCATCATATCCCCGACGCGTTGCAAGCCCTCCCCCTCCTCCTCATCATCATCATCCCACCACCACCACCGCCATCATCATCATCCCAGCATATCTCACGAACCTCCAGCTCTTGTTAGCACGCCGTTATCTCGTCCCTCCGGCTCAGCGTCTGCCTTTGAACCTCGTCGAGCAATCAATCAGCTTGTCCATCCACCTTCCACCTCCAGTTTCCAATCTTTCAACTTGCATCCACGTCGACTCGACTCGACTGAGCTTCCTCAGATCATCCATCGATCGATTTATCGATTGATCGTCAACGCCGACGACCACACGCGCTATATCTCTCCCCAACTGAAGCGAAAAGCAAAGCAAGGCTTATAGCTCATTCTCATCCATACGACCACCTCTCCTTTTCCCTTCGTCATTGGTCGGCAGCTAATGAGCTCGATGAGCGAGACACCAAATCATCCGGTTGATACTCCTTCTGGCTCGAATCAAAATCAACCTTTAAGCTCCGACTCTACAACGTTGTTACAGCAAGTCGACGAGAAAGCACTTCAGCTTACTACCCGATTCATATCACCATCATCTTCGTCCTCGCATCATTTTCACCCAACAGCATCAGTTCAGCTGCCCAATCTTGCTACTGCTGACATCGCTGCTACCGCCGCCACTGCTACCAACACCACCAACATGACCGCAACCAAATCCGATTCTGCCGATTCTGCTGATGCTATCACTGCCGACACTGCCACTGCCATTAGCAGCAGCACCAACAACATCCCCGCCGCTGCCCTCAACTCGGCTGCTCAAGCTAGAATCCATCTCAACCCACAGTGGAACAAAGCTTGCATTTACTTTGAGGGGTGCCGTTCATTGTTCCGCTCCTTCGACCCAAACCAACCAGTCCGAGGCCCAACAAATGAATGGGATTTATTCATCTTATGTCTCAAGCAATGGGACAAGTTGCGTGGCAAGACATCCCAATCCGATCAACTCTTCCGCCAAATCTTTGACAACTTTACCGAGATGGATCCCAAGTTCCAATCCGACGACTCCGAGGTTTACATTTGGCCCTTATTGCTCGAGTTCATCCAACAGCACGGCCACCTCAGTTTCGGTAACAACGATGGCGCTCACTTGAGCCTCTTTCTTCGCAGTCTACAACTACCTCCAAAGTCGATCAAACGCAGCATCGGTCACGTCTTTGACGACGACGTTGCTAGGCACTTTTCATCTCAATTCAGTAGACCTTTTTTGGGCCATGCTCCACTTCGCTTGCTCAAGTTTGCTCTTCAGGTACAGCACCATTTTGATGGCTCCTCCGAACGAGACCTCTATTTCAAAGGTACGCCTATCGTCCAGTCCAGCGGCACCGGCAAAACTCGTATGGTGCTCGAGCTCGCCCGCAAAGCTCCACTCCTCTACGTCTGTCTACGTTCAACAGACGCCTTTTCGCTCCACGGCTTCCCCCACGGCGACTCAGGCGTGGTCGAATATCTTGAACGTGCCGCAAACGCCACCGTATTCACAAGACCTCAACAACAACAACCTATATCTGCCGGCTCTTCCAACCCAGCAGATCAACAAGATCGCAAGGCTGCTGCTGCTGCGAATGGCAAGCCCGCTTACTCGTGCGATCTTCAAATTGCCGCGCTGCTCGGCGCTTGGTTCAACAAGCTGGCGCAGAAGCTTCGCCAAAAGCAGTCGCCGGCCGAAAAGCATCAAGTGCTCCTCGACTTTGTTCGATACGGCGATCCCAACAACGGCGCCACCAGCCAAGCCACCAGGCAACTTCGCATGAGCTTCTTCACCGAAGTATGCAGTGAAGCCGACGCCATCCTCGCAGCCAACGCCGCTTCCAATGGTTCCTACAAGCACCATGATACATTTTCGCAATGCCTCGACCGTCCCTTGGATGAGCTCACCGCCGAGCTACATGGCGTTCGTGATTGGCTATGGGATCGTATCCCAGACACAGACAGAGCCTATCTACTTGAGTCGGACAAAGGTCAACAGCCGCGCCTTGAGCAGAGGCCTCCCATCTTTGTAGCTTTTGATGAGTGCGTTCTGCTCGAGAGCTACAAGGGCTTTCTTGGCCCAAACGACAACCAGCTCAACAGTCTTCGTCGCGCTTGGAACTACATCAACGCCCATCAATCTGACAGGATGACGCATGTCCATGGCACACCCGACCTCTGGCTCGTCTTGCTCAGCACCAACAGCGCCGCCTCGATCCTCATTGAGCAGGGAGATACTTGCGGTTCCAATCGCGCAAAGGACAAGCAACTCACTCCCACCTTTGTCGCTTTGCCGTTTGATGTGATGCGATTCGAGTCTGAGCCTTTGACCTCTGCATCCGACGCCGCCTCTCTGCATCATTTACGAAGCTACGGTCGTCCGTTGTGGATCTCACTGCGGGACGATAGCTTCTGGCCTAATGTGACGATGAAGTTGCTCAATTCATTGCGTACCTACGATGACGTCTACAGGCAGTGCCAGGGGGTTTCCAACTCCAAAAAGGCTCGCCAGTTGCACTACAGCATCTTGGCTTCGCGGCTGGCACTTCAGTTTGTGCCGGTCAAAGGCAACATTAGCCGCGACGGCATTGAGCAAGACACCTTGGCCACTGGCGCTGTGGACCATCACTTGCGTACTCTAGGATCCATTATTGATGGACATCGGCTCAATGTTTGCTCTCCCTCCGAGCCTGTGTTGGCCATCGCCGCTGCGCTCGTCATGCTCGCTCTCACAGAGACGTCTGCTGGCAGCGCAGAGGATGCGCGTCAACGTATCCGGCAACGCTACAAGTCGATCTTGCAGAGGTTTTATGAGGGTTGCTTGCCTTTGCTCAGTAAGGACGATGTTCTTAAGGGTACCGTTGGCGAGTTGGTGGCGCGCACCACTTTGATGGTCGCTTGGGACGCTGCAAAGGTACAGAAGCTGATGTCGAGCAGCAATTACGCCGCTTCTGCTGCAAGTGCAACCCAGCCATCGCCATCACCTTTGCGGCTGTTGACCCCAACGACCACAACACAGATTGCTGCAGCATTCCACAGTCCGCTGCCTTTGCGTGACTTGCTCGCTCAATTGACATGCTCGGACGAAGCTACCTGGAGAGTCATCGACGAGAGGCTCGCTTGGGCTTGCAGTCGCATTTCGCCGTCACCATCTCCGAATGATAGCAGCAGCGAGAACAACAACAACAACAAGAAGGTGCAGGCTTGGGTCAACTTTACGCATTTTGATCTCTCCCCCAACAGAATTGATAAGATTTCGACGGATTACCTTTGGTATTGCTGGAAGCGCGGCGTTGCCGTCCAAACTGCACACGGGCAAGACGGTATCGATGGTATCATTCCTGTCTTTGTCGGTGATTTGCAACGGCCGTTTCAAACGGAGGCGGCCAATACAACCAAGTCGTCGACGGGGTGGCCGGCAGAATCGGCAGCGGCAAGACACATGACGTATATCGCCTGGCAGGTCAAGAATCGAAGCACGAGTAGCTCGGTCAGGCAGACATGGCCGGGTCTTTACGGGCCGGAGATTGTTGCAAGGAGAGGAGCAGATGGCAAGGTGACGAAGAACTCGCTGTTGACCGTGTTTACGGATATGAGGTTGGAGACATGCATCGCAGCAAGCAAGGCTGAGGGTAAGATGTTTATGGTTCGAACTGGGTCAGCGGCGGAGTTTGCCAATAACAAGGCCGCAGCAGCAGCAGCAGCGTCGTTGTCGTTGAAAAGGAAGGCCAAGAAAGAGAAAAGTGGATCAACGAGCAAAAGGCGCAAGCATGAGCATCATGATGACAGTTTGGCAAGAGGAGGTGATGCGGTTGGGGTTGAACTCACCCCCACGAGCCATACTATCAACGATACCACAGACACTAACCGTGCGGTTTGTGCCTTGGAGGACCCTTGTCGAGACAACTTGGTGGTGCTATTCATTCGAGGAACCGAGTCGAAAACGGTCTATCCCTGTTTGGACGAAGTTGGGGTGAGGGAGATCATCAGTGCTATGGTCAAGTGTTGGTCTCCCAATGGCGAACGGCCGTCGTTTGAAAGGCACAACCACGTTCGAGGACCGCTCAGGATTCGATCGCCTGTGGTGGCCAGTTATATCGATGAGAAGAAGACGACTGTTGCTGGTGGTGAGGGCGATAGTGAGGGGTTGAGTACGGATGATTTGTTGGTGGGTCAGAATGAGGTTGACAAAGTAGTGGGGGAGGAGGAAGAAGAAGAGTCATAGTTTCCGAGCATGCATATACATCCCCTGTTTGACAAGTTTTGTTTCTTGTTCTGCAAGTTTTATCGTGATGTGTTTCCCTCATGACCCATGATGAACACTCGATTGATCCACATCTGCTTCGCGACATCAATCATGCCGATACATGATATTCCTTCTTTCTGACCGTGGCTAACCTCATCACGCTCAACGACATGTCTTGGTCTCAATCATCGGCTAGTCCGTAACACGTTGGAGAAATGGTCAACCGTTATGCTCGACACCGTTCGACTTGATGCTGGTCGTGGATCGTTCATGACTAACTCTAAGTACATTGTCCCTCTGCTACACTTATCACTATCTACTCTATGAATGACTACCAAAACCCGATTCTTCGATCCTGATTTGAACCTCGATCTCACTACTCTCTGATGTGATTGCAAGATCGCGTTGATCGGATTGTCTCTGCTGCTGCTGGTTGAACTTTTGGTCTGAATACAGTACAGTACTGTACTGTATCCCCCAGGTCTCAACTTTGCCACAAATCCACACCCACAGCCAAAACCAAAAACCTTAACCGCTATAAGAATCCCAATCAAAAAATGGAAAGTCCTCCCCCCCAGCTTCGATCATGAACAAGCTTTACGAAGCTGTATCGCCAGCTTCAGCGCCTCTACATGGCGCAGTGCACATTCGACCTGGTCCAAGCTGAGCGGAGCCGCCGCCTCAACCATCTTGGCTGGATTGGGTGGGTCGTGTAGCCGTATTTGTAGCGTTGTCGTTGGTGGTGTGCGTGCGGGATTCTCGGTCTGCACTGAAGCGTCTTGCATGCATTTGCATTTGGCTTTGTCCGAACTTGGATTTGTCGACTGGTTTGCAGAGCCAAATCGAGGTGGAGGAGGCAGAATCATAGTTGGACGAGTAGCAGCAGCAGCAGCAGCAGCAGCGGGCGTAGAACAAGCAGTGGTAGTGGTGGTATCAGCAGGACCGACAGCAGCCGCCATCAAAGTGGAACTAGAACTGGAACTGCTGGCTAGACGAAGCGCCATAAGCGTTTGAACGGCAGTAGCGTTGCATCCCATCGAAGTTGAGGTGGTACAACTCATTGCGCCTGGCGAAGTTTCGCGCCTCCTCCTCGCTGCCGTGGTGGTTGTAGCATTCGAGGAGCAAGCCATTGTAGCAATACTACTGAGGTGCGACTGTAAGCGTGTAGACACCTTCGAGATTTGTGATGCAGAAGGTAGATTTGCGGTGGATCGAATGCGCTTGTGTGCACGCTCTGAATGCGATAAATCAACCGGCGTAGTTACTATAGTCACACCAGCAGCAGATGCAGATACAGATGCAGATGGAGTTGTATCAGATTCACATTCCGATTCAGGTCCGGCTGGTTGCAATTGAGACTGACGACGCTTCCTGTTGCTTCGCAATGTGATGGGTTCAAAGTTGTCCGGAAACGGACGATGATTGTGGGTTATATGGAGAGGTTGGATTTCGAGCGGCGTTGGTTTGCCCCTTTTGCCTGGTTTGCCACTGACGATTTTGATCCTGTATTCGCAAGCTGTATATCCAGTATGCGACAACGAGGTTGTAGATGTGGTGATGGGAGCTGCGCTAGACTTGGAAGGAGGAGGACGTCTTCCTCTACGACAGGCTAGATAGGTTCTATGGGCAGAAGAGGTACGAATGATGAGTTGAAAGCCATGATTGCGTGCAAAAACGTTTAGCGCATCCATACACACGTCTCGATCGTAATAGTTTGAGCGTAAGATGTAGTCAGGTATAGGAGCATCGAAAGTGTTACCACCTTCTTGATCGCTGTCGTCATTGTTATCCTTATCCTTGTCGTCATTGTCGAACGCCAAAGATGCGGAGTCGGATCGGTCCTCCTCCTCGATGCAAGATTCGAGTTTGTTGGCTTCCGAATTGGTGGCAGATGCGGTGGTGGTGGATGCGGATGCGGCATGGTGGGGCGAAGGGGTATGATGTTGACCAGCAGGGTGCATGACCATGTACCGGCATCCTAAGCCTATTTGTAATTGGATGAACCTAGCTCTAGCTGTATGAGGTGGTGGTGGCAAGGACGACGAGGGTTTGGGCAGGTTTGAAAGCGAGATCCGCTTCCGAGTGGCCAATACGCGATGGATGATGGGTTGATGGTGGGATGGTGGTGGGGAGAAAGCAAACAACTCAGCCTTGCAAACGTGCAAATAACTTAATAGCCACAACTCGCACGAATCATCAGAGCATGCGGTACTACATAAATGACGTTATCGCAGTACGTGAACATAGACCTTGATAGCTAGCTCTTGAATCCAAGCCAAACCACAGAATCTAGCCCTGTCTCCGTCCCACTCAACTCCAAAACAGAGAGAAAGCGGAGAATTCACTCTTACTTTGCAAAACTCAAAGAAAATTGCGGAGAAGTTGTGTATTAGATTGTTCTCTATGCCTAGTGAACAGGCAGATGCGTGTCATTTACAGTTCGAGCGCGCGCAAGAAAGAGGGAGAGAAACTACTTTTAGGTTCGAATCGGGATCATGATTCGGAGCCTCGGAGGCTCATGGTCATATGTGTGATGCATTCTGATTGCCTGAGTGTTGCTCGCTCTACTGTTCGGACATGGTAAATGTAGTGGTAGCAACGAGGCTCGTCGTCCTCATCAGTGAGTGTTGTTGTGCTGTTGTTGATGTTGATGAAACACGTGCGGCAGGGCGTGGATGGAAAGCCCGTCGCTGTCGCTGCTCTTCAGGAAAGCAGCACTCTTCTTTGAAGCGTGGTTGGCATGGTCACCCCCCCGACTAAGTATGAGAGTGGATCCGACCAAGGCAGTGCTGATGTTGGAACCTTCCTGGTGGGGCGAGGGATCGCGAAGAGACTGAACGTCGTCGTCGTCATCCTCACGTTCCACAGACGTGTCAGCTTCAAGGGAAGGTGTGTCACTCTGTTCAAGCTCATCATACGTGCCTCGTCTTCCCCTTACTTGCGTCTGTTCAGATCGCAACGACTGAGCAAAGACGACACTGTCGTCGGAAGCGTTTGAGGTCCGTCTGCGCTTTGAATTAGGCTGTACTGGTCGCATTGACGACGACGAGGGATGGTCGTCGACCTGTTCAGCATTGAACTGCCTCTTGACCAAACGACATTCGCCGGTCGTCTCGTTGTCGTGCTGCTGTGAGGCGGAGGAGGATGGCACCAATCAGGGAGCATGTCTACCTTCACCACCTCCACTTCCATCCTTTTTGTCGTCAGCCTCATCACTCGAAGTAGTGAGCCCCGAGTCTGGATGGCGGCCAAGCAACTCTTCGACTCGTGCTCCGTCTTCTTCGGCACGCATTCGCTCTGCTAGCTTGGGGTCATCGCTGTAGGCCAAGCGTTGTTTGAAATTGACCGGTACGGGACCCGAAAAAAGGGCGCGAGGCTGGAGAAGGTCCAAATCGGATTGATGAAAAGGAAAACGGATCGCCCGAGATGCGTTTTGCTGCATGTAACGACGAGTCTGGAGTTTAGCATCACGCTTCACTTGGCGCTGCTCTAGCTTGGACGTGGACTTATGCTTGGACTCGGATTTAGACTTGGACTCGTTTTCGGACTCATCGCCTTTCGACTGAGAAGAGGAAGAAGCAAGAGACTGGCGCTTTCTTCTTCTTCTGCGGCTGCTGCTGTTGCTACTGCTGTGGACGCGTTGAATATGACAAAGTGGAAAGAGGACGCAGAGGAGACGACCGAGCTGATCAGGTTCAAAGGTGGCACAGTTACGTGGATCCTCGACGGCTTCAATGAGCTTTTCAAGGTCTGCGCAAGCTTGGGGCTGCTTAACTGCATTGAGCAATTTGACATAGCTTGGATGACGCTTCGATGGCTTGCGCTTGCGCTTGCTCTCTGCAACCAGCTTTGAGAATGTGCTGGCATCAGCTGCCTTTGTTGTTGTTGTCGTTGTTGTCGTCTTCTTGACCATCGTCGCAGAAGATGAGGAGCAGGTGGTGGAGGAGGCTGAGCAGGGTCCAGACATGGTCGTCAAGGAGGTTGAAGGTGAAGTGTTGACGCGGCGGCCAGACTGCACAGGGCGGAACTTGCGCGCTCCTCTACGTTCCTCCATGACCCTGCGATCCTTCCATCCATCTTGCTCCTCCGTCTCTTCGCCAGGTTGACTGTCACGATCTTCGGCTGTTCCCTGGCTGCCCGAATGCTCCGAATCGCCGGTATCGTTATCCTCATTGGTGTCGTTGTCTTTGCTGCTCTCATCGCCGTCGATACTCGGATGATAGGTGTTCTGACACATGACCATCTTGTCTCTCAAGGTCTGCAACCTCTTTTCATCGACAGGTCCACGGATCATCTGCTCAAAGCCGAGGCTAACGACAATCTGAAGGAGAGAGACCGACGGAGGAGGAGGAGGAGGAGTGGAAGGGGAAGGAGGTGACTCTCTTTGGGTGGTTGTGGGCGACGAGGCGAAGTTGATGCGCTGGTGCTGGAGATTGTGTGTGGCGACCTTGACAATCTGACCGGGATGAGTTGGATGAGTCCAATCGATCTCGATGATGAGTGTAGCGGCAACGGAAGAGAGGAGGCCATAGGCGAGCTTACGATTGACCATGTTGTGGTAGGTCTGGACAAGAGCACCCAACACGCGGCGTGCCTGGGGCTGGAGCGGGAGGAACTGGTTGTTGTTGTAGTAGGCTGCGCGGAGGAAGATGGTGTCATCTCGTTCCCAAAGCGCGAGGAGGCTGGGTGATGAACAGAACCTTTCAAAGTGAAGAAGGACAGCCTCGAGATCAGAGATTTTGAGCGCCAGGGGGTACTTCATCTCGATCAGTAGGAAGGTGAGGCCGTAAGTTGTCCAGTATTGTCTGTCAGGAGTCTCAAACAGGAACTCGATGTCGGTGGTGGGCTTGATAAGGTTTGATACAACTTCCTCAACAATGTCATAGTCGCTGCCGCTGTGATTGCTGGCGTCGGTTGACTGACTCGACTGACTCGATGGCGCGTCAGAACCAGAAGCGGTATCAAAGCGATCATGAAAGTCAGCGTTGTTGGCAATGTCGACGGCAATGGCGGAGGGATCTATGATCACGTTGGAGCGAAAGCGGTTTGGCCTTTGGTGCTCAAACCAGACTTTGTCAACGTTTCGCAATGCTTGAGCAAAGTCGTCGTCGAGACCGGGAATAATTGCATCTGGACCGAGTTGGCGGATGCGTTCGACAGCAGCCGCCCAGATCTTTTGTGCCGGACGGGAGACTAGTTCATCCATCCATTGTCGGGTAACAGCCTCGTTATGGACGTGAGGCCACCAGAAGACATTGTTTTGTAGCGCAAGCATGGGATGGTTGGGGCATAGGAGGAGACGAAGTTGTTCCCATCTGTGCAAGATAAGTTGAGTCACATGGCGGTTAGGCAGCACCTGTTGAGGACAGATGCGACCTTTATGAAGTGTGCTGGAGAGCAGCATTCTTGGTAGACCGACGAGAACTTGGTTGATCGAGGGCTGATTTCGATGAATCTGATGAGTCTGGTCGATGTCAATCAGGGGTGCGGCGGGCAAGCCGGCGGTAATGGGATCAGTGATTTGCAGTGATCGAGTCAAGACGAGAGCGATAGCCAATTAAGGGATAAGTTGAGCAAGCAAAGCAGGTGAAAAGAGTGTGCAAGAGTACCCGACAAGCGACAACCAAGCAAGGCATGTAAGCAAGAAGTGAGATATGGACAAGCAAGGGATGGTCATTGGGCGCAAAGGTCGAGACAACAGTAGATTATAGAACAGAAGAGAACAGAGAACAAGTGAGCAAAGGACACGGCATCGCGAGAGCGAGAGCGAGAGAGAGGGAGTTGACTCACATCTTGGATCAAGGTTGCGCAGAAGGGCGCAGGCAAAGCATTGAGCAGAGCGCGAACAAGGCGCGAGCAGAGCAGAGCAGAGCAATGGATTCAGTCCAAATTCCGAGACTGTGTGTGTGTGTGTGTGTATCTGCGGTGGATACAGAAGTAGTGAGCAATGGGTTGAGCGGCAATGCGAGCCGTGGACCGAGAGGAACCGAAATGAAATCAAGTGCAACGGATGGTGGGGCCAAGGGTTTCGTTGGATTTTGAAACTGAGCCGAGCGCGGAGGTCTGGCTGGTGCTTGAGGAGGGAGCTGTGATGTAGAATCTGAGTGTACCGAGAGTGTTGAACGTGAGTGTGGCAAGGTGATGATGGTGGTGATGATGATGATGATGATGATGGTGAACGGGAGTTGTATTGATGAAAGAGAGTCAAGTCGAGTTGAGTCGATTTATGATTGATAATGATATTGTACAGTAAAAGGGCTGAGTTATGAGGTTTCCGCCTCGCCCCCTGATACTCATGACTGTAAAACAATCGACACGATTCACCTGCAATTGATCCGAATCCGTCTGACTCGAAGGTGGCAAGCAGTGTGACTTGATGCGATGTGATTGTACTGTACTGTATGATCCACATTGTGATAGCCGTCTGCAGATCTGCAGTTCATAGAATGCTGTCTACTACGAATGTCCTTACGCGTCAGATAAGTATCCGCCGAAAATGGCAGAGAGCAAGTCATGTACTGTACTGTACTGTACTGTACTGTAGAATGAGGATAACTCGGATTTGCCGCTCGTCAATTCAATCTGCCAAAAACAGGAGAAATAGTACAGTGTTAGACTGAATTGCAGTGACAAATTGAAATAAAAAAAAACCCCTTTTCCTGTGATGTGAGTACAGAAAGTCGCCAAGGTGACGCCATAGATATCTGGTGGGTTTGGTGGGTGGTTTAATCTTCATCTGATGTTGTCACATTCATGATTGCGCAGCAGAGAAACTTCTGCACGAACATGCCAAAAGGCTCTTCCTATCTGCCTTTCTGCAATAGAAGGCAGCGGTGGAAGTCGAAAGCAGACGGGGGGCTGCCAGCAGCTAGTTCTTGGAGAAGGCATTAGCGCTACTACCAGAAACGCGCCTCAAACCGACAGATATGGGACTACAGCCTCTCACCAGCTCGTCCCGTCAACTCAAGTTGGAGCAGACATCAACAAGGTCAAAGACCATCCGTCAGCTGTCACTGTCTTCGATGTTGCTGTCAACTTCGTCGAGGAGGCAGACGAGGGAACGGATCAAGGTGACTTGTCATCTGGTTCGATGCCTTCCCTTTCCTCGTCTGCCTGAACTGCTTCAACGACATCTGTCAAGACCCCTGACGCCAGTCGTGCTCCCATTCCATCTGAATCTGCTGCTCACCATAAAATGGATATAGATCGGTTTGGGACATCGGCTTCCGCATCTCCTTCTAGCCACGCGCTGACCAATGATGGCGGCAATGCCGTGCAGCGCCCCTACAAGTCTCTTTCTCCAACGCAAGAGTGGGATGGCGCCCCCCGTTACATTGGTCGAAGCCATTACCTCCAGACACAGGAATGGTGCAGTAGCGCTTGCCTGCTTGGGCTCAAGTATGGACATCCGATGGACCCAACTTGCCCAAACGTTGATCTCCATTGCCAGTACGGCAGCAGTTGCCATGACCATGGTACCCATGGCCACACTTTGTCGGTCTCGAAGCTCATCACTGACATCGAGGCCGAACTGCGGTACGATAAAATCAAGCATGTTATGGAGCCCCTTCTCGGCTGTGAATCGACGTACCAACCATATCATGCAGATGAGGTAGATGAATTCACACATGATTTGAACTGCATCCACCGCCTGAAACTCTCCAAGAATGTGGTACTGGATCTGAAGACTGCTTTTGATCGCTGCGCTCATTTCATCTTTGAAGTGGCAGATCTGTACTGTATAAGGCTGTGACACTCTACCATTACGATGCTTCCTGAGCTTGCCATCTTATTGTTGCGTCATTCACTGATCATGTCGGGGGTCGTGTTCTGTGTGCTATTCATTCATGATTCACTTGGCTCGTCTCGTTAGCTTTAGCTGCTGGTAGACCGCTTTTGCTGTCTCGGGCAGGAAGGATGATGTTGTCGTCTTTTGGTTCTCTTCTTGTTCAACAGCTTCGCTCGGACCACAAGATTGGAGCGAGTACATAGCATTAACGCCGAATGTAGGCATCAGCATCAGCGTCAGCAACCGCGAGTCATGACAGTGGCATTTGCTATTGGTTCAGTGAAAGATTCGAGATGCTGCGGCTCTCACAGACCCAGCCTTGGTATTAGGGTGGTGCACAGTACCGTACTGTACTTGACACTCCACAGCCGAGTTGAGACGGTGGATGGCGGTGGTGGTCGAAAAGAGCAGAATCAATGGCTTGAGGGAGCGGGCCTCTAGCGATGTGAAAAGGAGCGAAAAGAGCAGACAATTCGAGGCCAAAAGGTGATCATACTCAGGCTCATGTATGGGAGATGGTGGGTATACCTCAGGATTGTAGAAGGTCTTGCCTCGCAGTGGCGAAAGGTGAAGAGCGCAGAAAAGCCATCTTTTCGACTGTTGAGAGAAGGTCACATTAACACCTCACAAAAACAAACACAACGCAAAAACTTCGATTTTAAAATACTGTTCCACCGAGTAATCCACCGGCGGTGGTACAGCATATGCTGTTCCAGCACTGTACCAGAGCCTGTGGTTGAGTGGTGGAACAGAAGTGTTCCAGCAGCAGGTGGTGGAACAGTGGTGGAACAGCTAATCCGGGACAGAGGTGGTGGAATAGCTGGTGGAATAATCTTAAATTACCGCTGTTGGTGGAACAGTAGGGGGTTTCAGTTCTTTTCCGAGTTTTGAAAACCCCCGGTTTTCAAAACTCATAGATTTCAACTTCTGAGGCCCCATCTTGAACAACAAAGGTTTTGCAAAAAGAAGCGCATACGTGTTAGATTTCAGAAGTTTATCTGTTAGATTTCAGGAGTTTTCATCGACTTTTTGAGCCCCAATTTTGCTCCGAATTAAATAAATGAAGTCCAAAAAATTATTTTGAACCAAAACCCAAGATTTACTCAAAACGCAACATTTCCACGGTCGCACGAAGCAAAGTTGCGACCGGAACTTCAAAACTCGTCGGGT
>BPMX01000017.1:525870-536748 GCA_019972555.1 Ustilago shanxiensis | reverse complement strand
GTCCAAAAAATTATTTTGAACCAAAACCCAAGATTTACTCAAACCGCAACATTTCCACGGTCGCACGAAGCAAGTTGCGACCGGAACTTCAAAACTCGTCGGGTTTTCGTTTTTGGCGGAGCTTACGTAATCTTTGGGTTTTTGAAATTTGAAAATGCGAAATTTCCCTGGGTTTTCAAAACCCATGGGCAAACTGAAACCCCCTAGTGGTGGAACAGTCTTGTTCCAACCTTATTAGCAATTTTTCCCGGCATTTTCAGCATTTGCAGTATATATCTTGTTGAGCTCCTGCCAGTACAAAAAACGCGCCAGTGGGAGAGTTGGAAAAAAACAATGAGGTGTTCGGAGGAAGCTCGGTCAAAGGCGGTGGACGTGGGTTTGATCCCTGGAGGAACCTTTTTATTTTTTTCAGCATTTTTGAGGTGGTGCAATAATGTTCCACCACTGTTCCAGAGGCGGTGTTTGTGTCAGAAAAGCGCTTGAACAGTTTTGTACCACTGGCGGTGGTACAGTTGGTGGAACAGTGTTCAAATTTTAGTTTTTTCGCGTTGTGAAAGCCAGAACCAGCGAGGTGTGATTTCTTAATCGCCTGCTGCCCCTAACTTAGCCCTAGAAGACGGTCGAATTTGCCTGCCAAACGCGTCTCGAATTTTGATAATAATAATTTCAGAAGCTCGTTTAACTTACTGGAAAATGCAACGCTTCCTACCTCTGCCTCTGCCTCTGCCTCCTCCTCCTCCTTTTGCTGCTTTTTCTACCACAGCCTCCATTCACCTTTCAGGGTCCACCTCCTCCGCACGGTCCGCCGCCGCCTCCACTCTCCCATCCTTGCTCCCTCTGACTTCGTCTTCCTCCACAACCATTACTACCTCCTCCTCCTCCTCCTCCTCGACTCGGCCTGTCGACAATGCCGCTCCTCACCCCGCCACCATCATGCACCCTTCCTCTTCCTCCTCCTCTTCAGCATCTCTAGCCACAACAACCGACCAACGCATCGCAGCAGCAGCAGCAGACGCAGCCAAAATCGCAGCTGCCTCTTGCCCAAAGCAATGGGATTATCTCAACAACTATTTCGGCCAGTACTTGGGTCGTCTCATCAAAGTTGCGGCCTCTCATCCTCATGACCACGATGACATCCACGATATCACCAGAGACGACGTCTTGGACAGCGCCTTTAATAACCTCATCAAACATCTCGAAGCTATCAAATCCATCGACTCTTTCTACCAAGCTTTCCCCAATTTGACAAAGGCCGACTTGCCCTTCTCTTCCAATCAAGTCATCCACTACCTTCGTCCCAAGCTCGACCACATTGTTCGCAATCCCATCTCCTCCACAGATTCACAGCATAACCTTTCAGCTTTGCTCACTTCACTTCATCTCCCTCCCCAAGTCCGATCCTTTGCCAACAAGGACGAGCTCGACGACGTCTCCTTCCACTACTCGGCCCAATTCGCCCGTCCCTTTAAAGGCAAAGCTCCTCTCCGCTTCCTCCGTTTCGTTCTTGGCGTTCAAGAACACTATCACGGCAAACCTCCGTATGATCTTTATTTCAAGGGCACTCCTATCGTTCAATCCAGCGGCACCGGCAAGACTCGCATGGTTCTTCAACTCGCCAACTACGCTCCCCTACTCTACATCTGCTTGCGAACAAAGGACAGCACCTCTCTTAACGGCTTTCCACAATCCGACACCCTCCCCGTTCAGTACTTTTCCCAACTCCTCGAAAAAGAGAAACTCGACCACAACAACAAACCAACCGGACACCCCAAGTACTGCCTTGACCTCCAAGTCGCTGCTTTCTTGGGCGCATGGTTCGAGCAGCTTGCTATCCAGCTCGCATCCTTTTCGACTCCACAAGAAAAGCACCAACATCTCATCCGCTACATTCGCTATGCTTCCACCGCTACCACAGCTACCTCTGCTACCTCTGCTACCACCACTACCAAAGCCGATCAAGTCAACATCTTGGAGACTGAACGCTTTCGTCAAGCCTTCTTCTCCAAAGTGTGCGACGCTGCCCGCACTCTTCTCGACGCCGCTCCTCAACCAGATGGCCTTCACAACCAGCCCATCTTTCAGTTTTGCCTCGCGTCTCGCATAGCCTTGCTCGCAGAACAACTCGCCTCGGTCCGAGACTACCTCTGCGACCAAATGTCTCTAGCCGACCAACAGTTTCTCAAGGTTAACACCACCACCACCACCCCTTCTTTCCGTAATCACCACCATCGTCACGATCACGACAAGCATCTTTCCGACGCCACCGCACCAACACCAGCCAAGCTCAACAACGATCAGCTTGACCCTCGCAAGCTTCCCATCTTTGTTGCCTTTGACGAATGCGTCCATCTCATCGCCACCATGCGATTCGAGCTCGAGCCCAATGCCCGCCGTAATCAACTCCAAAGCCTTCGTCGCGCTTGGCACTACATCAACGAACAAGAATTACACCATCCTGACACCTTTCCGCGCTTCTGGCTCGTTCTCATGAGCACCAATAGCGCCGCATCCATCCTCGTCGAAAAGGGCTACTCGCGTGGCTCTGATAGAGCCAGAGGCACGGCGCTCACCCCTACCTGGGTCAACATGGGTTTCGATCTCATGCGTTGCGATCGCGATCAAGCTCTTCCATGCGCTCGCGCTGCTGCCCAGATCGAGCATCTGAGAACCTACGGCCGCCCTCTCTGGGCTTCGTTGCGTCCTCAAAAGTTCTGGGCCGACGCGCAACTCAAACTGCTCAACACTCCCGACTCGTATCACGAACAATGCAAACAGCTAGGTGATGCGCCGGCGGATAAAAGCGTAAGGAAGCTTCACTACGCCATTCTCGCCTCTCGACTCGCCCTTTCCTTCGTTCCCGCCCTCAAGGGACAGCACGACTTTGAGGCCATCGAACAGGATGACCTCGCTACGGGCTCCGTCGATAGGCACATGAGAATCCTCAGAAGCATTCAAGATGGCTATCGGTGCGACGTCACTTCTCCTTCCGAACCTGTACTCGCTATTGTCGCTGCTTTTGTCATGATGCCTTTCCACGAGATCCGACCCGGTCAGGACAACGAGCTCAAGATCCGACAGATCCAAGACCGTTACTCTACCATTCTCCAAAATTTTCGGTTAGGTTGTCTTCCAGTGATTACCAAGCAAGACGCTCTCAAGGGCAGCATTGGCAGACTTGTGGCTCGCGTTTTGTTGATGGTCGCTTGGGATGCAGCCAAGCTCGAGCTCTTGCTATCCCGCAAATCAGATCAAAGCAAGCGCGCCACTAACCCACCAACATCCCGGGCCGTATCCGCATCTGCATCCGCATCCGCATCCAGCGTCAGCCACCATCACTACAACACCGTGAGCAGCTCAGCCGCGCCACCACCACTTGCTGCATCTACATCTGCTGCTGCTCCTCCATTTGACCACCGCTTTCAAGAGGTTTACAGTCCGCTTCTACTGCGCGACCTGCTGGATCAAATCTGCGTCCTCGGTTGCCATGATCAGCAACTGGTGGACGAAAGGCTGCATTGGGTCCGCTCTCAGCTCGCATCATCAGTCGTAAGCAGCCGCCCGCTGCCCAACGACGAATCTGCGGTCGCCGCCAAAGAACAAGATCAACAAATTGTTGACCTCTGGACCAACTTTACCCACTTTGACGAACCCGGGCGCCCCATGGACGAGATCTCGTGCGACTTTCTCTGGTACTGCTGGAAGCGTGGCGCAGCCATTCAGACACCGCATAGTCAATATGGCATCGACGGTATCATTCCTGTCTTTGTCGGCGATCTCGATCGCCCATTTGCCACCGAGCTGCGCCCCTCCTCCTCCTCCTCCTCCTCCTCCGCCTCCGCCTCCGCCTCTTTGCATGATCAAGACAACGCCGATTCGGCCGCAGCTCGTCATATGACTTACATTGCTTGGCAAGTAGAGAATCGCGACAGGCAAGTCTCAAGCTCTGATCCGATCGAAAAGTTTCGCGGACCCAAGCTCAAGATGGCCGGCGGCTTGCCTCCCATCACTGAGAAAGGCGTGCTCACCCTTTACCTGGAACCGGGCACCGAAGCTACCATCCAGAACAGCTCTAGTCCTCACAAGACGACCATGGTGGAGAAATGGAAGACGCCTGCACTCCCACGTCTGCGTGTGGCGTCGCCTTCAGTTTCACATCTGGAAGAACCGACGCGACAAGGAGGCCCAGTAATAGACGAAGCGCGGTCGAGTCGGAAGCGATCGTTTGCTCTCGTTGATACAACGCTCCAGGAGCGAGCCTCGGCCGTTCCACACAAGAAGCCGTTGCCCCTATCGACTAAGGCAGAAGACACAGAAGCGACGATTGGTGGTACAAGTAGCACGGTGGAAGATGACAACCACCTTCCTGATACTGCTGAATTGCCTTCTCGTCGCGAGGTACATATTCTACCACCACCACCCCCGCCGCCGCCGCCAGAGCCGACTGCGTGCCAGAAAGGCTTTCTCATGATCAAGATTAGGGGCACAGCGAGTGAAGACGTGTATCCCAGTCTGACAAGCTTAAAGGTCCGCGATGTTGTAACTCGCATGGTGACGGCCTACCTGATCAAGAATGACAACAAGCCGTTCTTTGAGCGAGAGAATTGCATGATCATGCCGCTCGATATCCGCGCACCTCATATCACTGGTCGTATCATTGAAGGTACCGAAGGAGCATCCCCCTGCTCCTCCTAGTCCCCCCTCCTCTTCCTCGTTCTCTATCTCTACCTCTTCTTCTTCTTCCTCGTCTTCTTCTGCTTCTCCTGTCGCTCATCGGTCGGAGTAGTCACAGGTTGGTCTGCAACTCAACGACGACAAACATGAAAGAGGCTGCGTAAGCTTTGATCAGGTGTGTTTTCGCTCTTCATTCATTATTCATATGTGGCGGCACTCGCCCATATCTTATAACGTAATTCAATGTAGTACCGCCACTTATGTGCCGCAATTTTTGAGTGAAATTTAAGTCTGATGGTAATGCTCTTTGCCTGATTGTGACAAGCTCCCGCTCTCCTCGTGACCCATGACAGGATTCTTGACTTCTGTTTCCCCGTTGCTTGATGCAACATATCGAAGTCTACTCTGTATGAATAGTCTTACTTTTCATCATCCGCAATTCGAAATATTAGTTGCAATTTACTTTTAACACCATTTCGGATGGCCGAAAAAGAAAAGAATGAAGGGATGGCTCTCCTGACCATGCATGATGAACACTTATGTTTACGCCCCCCAGGGAGAGCGTGGCACCTCGGACGCAAAAACCTGTTCGGCGATGAGTTTTGATACGATGGCATCGCGTAAAAAAGTCACAGACCAAATCATGAATTCCTAGCCATCCTCCACCACCCGGGCTTTACATTTTTTATTCTTTTTGGGCGATCTCACACATGATTTTCACCTGGCCGCGCTCAAATGCGAGACCATCATCTTGCTATCATAGACAGCAGTCACGAGTATCGTTGAAAACGTATAGGTTGCTGACCCAGCAGCCAGACACGAGACCCGTAGGCTGTATAGATGTCTGATCTGCCCACTTATCACTCATGACCTTTACGATTCGTGGATTCATGTCTTGAAAAACGCATCGGTGGCCACCCTAGGTGGCAGAGAGTCATGAGTGGCTGACCCACAGGCTCGGCCCGCTGGGGTGGCTCCACACCAACCACCTCGCACCAGCCTTGGTGGCGGAGGGGTGGCTGGTCTCGTCCGCTCTTACGTTTTTTACGATACGATACGACCTCATTATGAGCGATATGCACACCCGAAAGGCGAATCGTACCTCGTGACTAAGTAGGCAAGCAGCCGACTCAACTCGGAAGCCTAGTCATGAGTCGATCAAGCACACACTCCAAAGACACAGTCAAGAGGCTGAAATGGATGGGTAACCAGTGTGCAACACAACTCGAATGGATATGCGAGCAATAGCTCTTGAACAAATACAGATGCTGACGGCGATAGTGGTGATGCAAATGCCCCTTTTGGTGGAGGAGGAGAGAGACAGAGAGATAGGGAATGGGATTGTCGGGATGTAGATGCGTTTAGGCACCTGCGGCAGCTCGAGCCTTGGAACGCTTGCCGGTTTGCGCCTGGAAACCGGATTTGATGGCGCTGACGGAACGCTGAGATCCGCACTTTTCACAAGTGACGAAAAAGATACGGTTCTCCTTGGAAAGCTTTGTCTCTGGACGCTTGCAAGTCTTGCAGATGACGTATTCGGTGATGTATCTTCGAAGAACGTTTTCGATCTGTTTTGGTTGGAAACGACCACGGATGACAAGACGTTGGGAGCCGTCGACGGAACCGATGGTTCCCAACTCGGCGAAGAGGAACTGGATGACGTGCTCTGGTTGACGGTGCATTCGCTTGCAAATGTCGACGACATTGGCAAAGACGGTTTTCTTGGAACCATCTCGAGCCACTTGAGGTGGAACCATGGTGAACTTTTTCTTGTCACCGGAGAGGGCGGGGTTCTGATCGCGGAGAGTCTTGAATACACGACCGAGGAGCTCCTGATATGTGTAATCGCGGTCTGTACCCTGCCATGCTTCGATGCCGTCATCTTTAGGAGGAGCGTCTGCGTCTTGTACTGGGGCATCCTGAGCGAATGGGTTGTCTCCGAGCTCGTCGTCATCGGCTTCGGCGTATGCGTCATTGGTGGTACCTTCTGCGTCGTCAGCGTGATCATCTGCGTCTCCGATTTCCTTTTCGAAGGCGTCGAGGTCGAGAGCAACCTTCTTCTTGGACTTTTTCTTCTTCTTAAGCTCGCCGAACTGATGTTGGATTGAAATGCAAAAGGAGGAGAAGTTAGTGGACACGTCAGAGTCAGCATTTGATGAAAGGATTTTGTAGTAGCTCACATTGAGTTGGTCATCGTCTGCAGCTTGTGCGTTGGACTGCTCAGCGTCGGGAGTATCGTTGTTTTGATTGTCATCTTGAAGCTCGAGATCGAGGTCGAGCTTCTTCTTGTCCTTCTTCTTCTTCTTGATGCCACCAAAGAGGTCAGCAGACTCGTTGTGCTCTGCGGGTGCTGCTGTAGAGGCGGAGTTATGAGTAGCGTCGGCGTCAGACATGATGGCGTTGTGATCAAAGATAGAGGCGGAGCGGGATAAGGTTTCAAATGACAAGCAAGTGGGCGTCAACTGAAATGCAAATCTCGACTGAGCGCGAAGGTGTGTTGTCGGTGTTGTCGAAACGAGCACCTATGACCTGTCGTGAAAGGAGTAGGTTTGAACGAGAGTCGGGATGCAAGTGGAAATGTTTGATATGGTTGTGGTGGTTGGGATGTTGGAATGCGAGTCACTTTGAACTGAAAATGTTAGAAAAGACTGAGCCCTGTCGTTGGACAAAGAAGAAAGAGAAAAAGAACACACTTGCACTGACACTGACAAACACACACACACACACACACACACACACTTACACACACAAAGCGCGTGTTTCTTTATTCGGGCGGGTTAAGCAGGAGTACACCATTTTAAATCCGTGATCGATTGTGCAGCACGTTTGTATTTCAAGATGATATCCAGAAGCACAACTCGATAGCAGTAATTCCTAAACCAGTTTTAGAGGCAAGTGTAATCCAAGATTCAAAGTCGAGTCCAAAAATTGAAGCCTAGTCCTGAATTTGAACCCGCAAATCAGTGGAAGAAGCCGGAACCGAATTGAGAGAATTTACGCAGAGGCCAATTCAAGAGACAGCGCCAAAGTGCTCATCGGGAAGAGAGACAGAGAGTGGGAGAGAGAGAGAGACAGAGAGTCAGAGAGAGACAGAGAAAGAACAGGAAGAAACATCGCAGTCATGTACAGTACAGTACTGATTGAACTGACACTCAATCAACGCCATATCAAATCGCTCGTCACCATCAACCCCCTTCTTCTCCTTTCTCTTGTCTACCTATCCTCCACCTACCTCTCTCTTTCTCATTCAACCTCCCCCCTCTTCGCTCGTCTTTCACCAAAATGGCGATGCTTCCTCGTGCTGCCCGCCCCGCCATCGCGGCTCTTAACTCGGCCGCTCCTGTTGCCATTGCTGCTCGTGCCGGCTTCCACTCTTCCACCGCCCAAGCCGCTCCTCTTCGTGAAATCGAGCAGCGTGTCAAGTCGGTCAAGAACATTGAAAAGATCACAAAGGTAGGTTTTCTGCTCACCACAACATCAACAAACATGCCGCATGCACAACAATATACACCACCGGTACAGCTTCTAGTCTACCAATTCGCATCCGCTACTACTCCATCAACACGCTTTCCATCTGTTTCCACCATCGCATCGCATTGCGGCACACTCTACATCGCCTTTTCGCACCGCTTCGAACACGCTCTCTGACACCAAAAACACCATTCGACCCTTCTCTCTCTCTCTCTCTCTCTTTCTTGTTGTCATTATGATTCAACTCTTAATAGTCGATGAAGATGATTGCTTCCACCAAGCTCAACAAGGCTCAGCGTGCTATGGCTGCTGCCAAGGCTTACGGTGCCGCCAACAACGGTGAGTCGATCCTATTCCGATCCCCAATCCAATGCACTACCATCACAGCACACCCAACCAACCAAATACATCTCCGACCAACTTTGCTGAACAATCGCATCTCCATCCTCATCCTTTTCTCAACTCGTCATTTCATCTGTTCCGCAATCCGAATTGGCAGAGATCTTTGTCAACTCCGAGGCCGTTGCTCCTGAGGGCGGTCGTCAGCTTTTCATCGTCGTCTCCTCCGACAAGGGTCTTTGCGGTGGTATTCACTCCTCCGTCACCAAGCGTACCAAGGCCGAGTTCAAGAAGATCGGCGAGGCTGCTGGTTCCGCCGACTCCTCCGAAGGCCCCGCTGTCGTTGTTCTCGGTGAAAAGTCCAAGGCTCAGCTCGGTCGTGCCCTTCCCAAGAACCTTGCCCTCTCTTTCAACCAGATCGGCAAGGACGTTCCTACCTTTGCCGACGCCACCGCCATTGCTGACCAGATCATCAAGTCTGGCATCAAGTTCGACAAGGTCAACCTCATCTACAACAAGTATGTTTCGGCTCTTTCCTTCGAGTCCGACGTTCTCGAAGTCTTTTCCGAAGATGCTCTCCGCAACGCCCCTCAGTTCAAGCTTTACGAGCAGGAGGATGATGTTACCAAGGATTTGGCCGAGTTCGCTTTCGCCAACGCCATCTATGCTGCTCTCGTCGAGGGTCACGCCTCCGAGATCAACTCTAAGCGTAACGCCATGGACAATGCTTCCAAGAACGCCGGTGACATGATCTCCTCGCTCAACATGCTTTACAACCGTGGACGACAGGCCGCCATTACCAACGATTTGGTCGACATTATCACTGGTGCTTCCGCTCTTTAAGTTGATGTTATCTAATTAATCGTTGTTGTTGCGCATAGACCCGCGTAAGACATCACACACATACACACACACACATATCAATGCAATCCTTCGAAAATCATCCTGAACCGAGTGCTCACTGCATCCAAGAGCTGTGAGACGGCCGGTCGAGCCTGTGACATCGGATTTGACAGGCCAGCTGCACCCAATCTTGACCATGCCTGACTTGGTTACTGACCTAGACTCATCGACTCCAAACAATCAGAAATGTTCTTGACTGTGCTATCAACCAGTTCAAGGGCTTTGTGTCGAGATAGGGTCTAGCTTGCTTTACAAAGCACTGTGTGCAACCAACGCGTATCAAGTTTCCGCCGAAAGGATCAAAGCTAACATATACGCAACTGTGTTTCACCTCCGCATACAAGCTTCGTTAGCGTAGTTGGATTATCGCATCCGTCTAATACACGGTGCCTCAGAGTTCTCTGAGTTTGTTACAACGGAAGGTCACTGGTTCGAGCCCAGTACGGAGCAATTTCCTTTTGCCTTTTTTTTCCCTTCTCTCGACTTTACTTGTCACATTGCAGTTTGGTTATCCCCTTTTTTAGGCATGCCTCGAAAGTCTTAACAAAAGAAAGATAACCAGCCATGCGACGTCGTTGATTGTGTTGCATAATGATACCGATGTGGGTGTCAAGTAAGTGCCTTTGTCTTTAATCTGACTAAAGCGAGAAGAATACGGATTGATGACTGATTTCTCCACTTTTCTTTGTCCTTTCTTTTTGCTACACGTTGATGATTTCTCTTTTCGCTTGCAGATCAGCACACGTCAGATTGAGCGAGGCAACACAAAAGGGTCCACCAGGGAACGCACACACTGCTGATCTGTCACGCGACATTCCAGCAGCTTGCCAAGTTGTAAGAAGGAGAGAAGAACAGAACAGCTACACGTTAAACGCAGGGTGGCTTTCTCAGTGTGACGTGAGCAGCAGCAGCCTCGTGTGAGTGTGACTGATGCCTTCTAGTCCGTCTAGGAGCCCATGAATGTGCCCTCGGCTACGGTGTTGCGGTTTTTTCTTCCTCTCAGTTTCAACCCAAAGCTGAGCTCAGCCTCTGCTATAGAAATGAATCATGCTTCTCGCTTCTTCTCAATCCGAAGCGTCTTTCGCGGTTGAAATAGGCCTGCAGTACAATGCCGCATCATACCCCCGCTGATATAAGAAACCCTTCTTACAACCCAAGCGTGGACTGAGCAGATCAAAGCAAATCCAGCATTCAACAGACAACTATGCTTGCTACTTCCATCTCGTCTCGATCTTTACTTCAAAACACGCTCTTGAATCCCCACAGCAGCACCTCTTTATCAAACACTCGACGATTCTTGCCTCGTTCGACACTCAAACCGACACTACACAGCACGCGAAGTATTTCGTCCACTATGCCACCCAAAAACAGCAACAACGGAGCTCAGAATGGAAAAGGAGATGGACAACAGAAGCAGACAAGTCAAGGCCATACACTCAAGGAGCCTCCCAACAGTACGTTTCAAATCGCAACTATTCCACAGCCCAGGGGGGG